>VNJR01005303.1:0-42556 GCA_008042585.1 Drosophila punjabiensis
GAAGCAGCTGTTGCAGCAAATAAAAGAACCGCAGCAACTGCAGCAGCAGCAGCAGCAGCAGCAGCAGCAACTGCCACAGCAACAACAATAGAAACAACGATAGCATCTGCGACAGCAACAATATGGCGAAGCTGCTACAATCGGCGCTATTTGTCATCCTGATAATGGCCACAAAATGCGGCAGTGGCTCGGCCCAGAACCAGCATCACGGTAAGTGGGCTCAGGGATTGAATTGCAAACGGAGCTATCCACTAAGTTCGTGTTCATGGTTCATCTGCAGAGAGCAATTCCCAGCTGGATCCCGATCCGGAGTTCATCGGGTTCATCAACAATGTCACATATCCGGCAGGACGCGAGGCCATATTGGCCTGCACCGTAAGGAATCTTGGCAAGAACAAGGTGAGTTGTAAAAACTAACCAAAAGTTACCTCAAAGAGGTATATTGAATAAAAATAGGAGAGGAGAGGAGTATCCTACATCCTTTTCCAGAATATTGGCAATACAATTTTTAAATCCTCAACCCATTCACAGGTGGGCTGGCTGAGAGCCTCCGACCAAACGGTCTTGGCCCTGCAAGGTCGCGTGGTCACCCACAATGCCAGGATCAGCGTCATGCACCAGGACATGCACACGTAAGCTTATAGAGGGACCTAGAGAAATCAATAAATTATATTTTTAACCCATTAGCTGGAAGCTAAAGATCAGCAAATTGCGGGAGAGTGATCGCGGCTGCTACATGTGCCAAATAAACACGAGTCCCATGAAAAAGCAAGTGGGCTGCATCGATGTGCAGGGTATGGTTTATACATCTTATTTAAGAGAACTATTTATAACCCTTTCGCAATTATTAGTTCCGCCGGACATTGTAAACGAAGAGTCCTCCGCCGATCTAGCTGTGCAGGAAGGCGAAGACGCCACTCTCACCTGCAAGGCCACGGGAAATCCGCTGCCTCGCGTCATCTGGCGACGCGAAGATGGCGAAATGATTCTCATTCGCAAGCCCGGCAGCCGAGAGCTCATGAAAGGTGAGTTTCTATAATATTTACGTAACATTTTTAATAAATTTCATATTAAATTGCTAACTTTAGTGGAGTCCTACAACGGATCCTCGCTGAGGCTGCTTCGTCTGGAGAGACGTCAGATGGGCGCGTATTTGTGCATAGCCTCCAACGATGTTCCACCGGCTGTCAGCAAACGAGTCTCGCTAAGTGTGCAGTGTAAGTAAGAAATTCTTTCTCGAAAATGCATTTTCGGTAAGGGATTAAACATAAGAATAATGAGGCTTAACAGCACTTTTACTCATCGCCATGCTGGGTATACAAGTTAATACTTTAATTCTAGTTTCTGTGAAGTTCAACTTAAAACTAAAATAAAAGCTTTAACCTCGCCTAAAAGCATCGACTGAATATTTTCATGAAAAATATATATAAACATTTTTTACCTTTTAACTGCAACAACGGATTAATTCCCAACACTCCCGCATTCCCATTTCCATTCCCAGTTGCTCCAATGGTAAGGGCACCCAGCCAACTGCTGGGCACGCCGCTGGGCTCCGATGTGCAGCTGGAATGCCAGGTGGAGGCCTCGCCCTCGCCCGTCTCCTACTGGCTGAAGGGGGCCCGAACTTCCAATGGATTCGCCAGCGTTTCCACGGCCAGCCTGGAGTCCGGCTCGCCGGGTCCCGAAATGCTGCTCGACGGGTGAGTTGGGGAATTCCGGGGGCCAGACTACATCAGTGTCCAGGGCTCCACATCTCCGTATCCGTATCCATTACCATCTCCGCGGCCCATACCATTCCCTATTCTACTCCGTATTTCAACCCATATCCATTGCAGGCCCAAGTACGGGATAACGGAGCGCCGCGATGGCTATCGGGGCGTCATGCTGCTGGTGGTGCGTTCCTTCTCGCCCTCCGACGTGGGCACCTATCACTGCGTCAGCACAAACTCGCTGGGCCGTGCCGAGGGCACATTGCGGTTATACGGTGCGTATACGCAATCTCGGCTCCGCCATCTCGCGCTCTCTCACTGATTTTAATTTGTTGCTGTTTGTTTGCTCCCTTGCGGGTTTTGTATTGCAGAAATCAAGCTTCATCCGGGCGCCTCTGCCAGCAACGATGATCATCTGAACTACATCGGAGGTAAGTTACTTGCGAATTATATATCTTACGTTTTGCCGAGGGGAGAAAAACTCGGATGTATTTATAATTTCTTGTAAGCGTTGGCAAACATAATTTTATTTGCTTTGAAGGCACCAAATGTATAAACATTTCATAATATTCTGACTTTTTTTTTATCAATTAACAAGTGATTTTATTTCCAAATTCACTAATTTCTCAATTTTGAGTAATAAATTTGTACAGAACAGACATCATAATCTAACTATATTGATTTTGTGATTGTCAATTATGAATTAAGCATTTCCCTTATTCATCACCGCAGGTCTGGAGGAGGCGGCGCGAAATGCGGCACGGAGCCACCGGACGACGACGTGGCAGCCGCTGGTGCTCGCGATGCTGCTGCTCCTGTGGATGAGGCTCAAGGGATGGGCAGCGGGAGCGTGATATCAAAACTGAGTGAAGAAGAGCCGGCAATCAAGTATTCCTACGGATTCCCTCGGACACCGACATCGGCATCGACATCTCTTCGACAACTCCCGCCCCCGTACTTGTTGTTCGTTTCCGTTTCCGGTTCTGCCATCATTCCCCCATTCCCCACTTAGCGGAGACCCTTTCATATCACCCCCTCTTAATACATATTGCCGGAGGCGCCTCCTCGCTGCCTCAGATATCATTTGCATACGTATCAGGAAACGCGTCGTTCCCACCCGCACTGCTCCCCTCGCCAAAAACAGCCCGAACCGCTCCCTTAAAGGACTAAAGAGGATATCAAAAGCGGACAATTGGATGCCAAGTCCTCCCCTTAACCCCAGCCCCAGCCCCAAATAATGTTACATTGCATATAAATTAAATATGAATACTATAAAATAGTGCATAAAATTTATTATCATAATATAAATAACGACAAAATTATTGAATAAATTATCGCAAATGTGGAATAAAAAAAAAACAAACAAACAAGAACCGAATGGAAAACCGCCTTTACTTCACTTCCGACACGGCTTCCTGCGCCACTGGCCTGACCCACTGATCCACTTTGTGGCCACTGTTTGGTGGGACGGTAAGAGAGGTTTAAAGCCGATGGGCGGTTTAACGGACTTACCCCACTGCGTTCCAAGGAGCACCGGGCAGGTGGCCTGCAGACTTCGGATATCGCAATTCCCGGAGCTGTCAATGTTGTGCCACACAAGGGCTGAGCCGCGATTGGGCTTAAAGCCAAATTCAAGGGCAGGGAAAGAGACAAAGCCGCCCATATGGGCCTCAGTTAGCTGTGAACAATAACGCATAGTTGAAACATAATTTTATTTATGTATAAATAATAATTAACTTACATAAAACAAAGCAGTTGCCGCGCGATACTCCTTTGGAAACGGTTTAAGAAAGTCCTTTAAAGAAGAAATTTTTTTATTTTAAAGTTAAAAACAAGTGAAGAGAACTCACTTTTGGCTCTTGGCAATCCAAGTGAATGAAATGCTGTCCTGCAATACCAAAGTTGGATACCAGGAGCGGTTCACTCTCTCCCAATTCCAGTCCTGTCATATCCTCGATCTTTTGGTGCAGACGCTCCACATGACCAGAGGCACTGGACTCCACAGCGGCTTTCACGAAACTGAGATACGTTCCCCCATCCTCTAGTCTAGATTGCGTCTGGCTAATTAAATCCTCCTGCTCCTCTGAGGAGATGACGTCGTGGTAGAGCCCAACAAAAGGCTCAAGACTGAGCTGCTCCAATTTAAAAGGAGCAAGGCGTAGGAATGGGGATCCGTCTGTCGAGTAACGACAGCGCAGAAATGACTTAACCGGAAGTATGTTCTTACCCCGGCAGTTATCTACATTCACGGCACTGTAAGCTAAGTATTCCAACAAATGGTGGGCCAGCCAAGTGTCGTCCTCCTGCGAAGCCCATTCCAAGGACTGCTTGAAAGCAGCTTGGCTGCCATTCTGGTCATCTGAACGATATTTAACCCTTGGATGAGAAGTTTATCAGGTTTTTAAACGTAACTTACGCATCTTAAGTAGAGTAAGGCCAATTTTTTCCCAAATTTGAAAACGCCCAGTTTCCAGTATCTTATATAAAGGATCCATGTGCTCCTCGTACTGCTCTAGGGATATGTTCAGCCACTTATAGGCCTGCCTGCCCTGATTCATATCGTCTAAATGCATTGCCACTGCCAAGCAATCAGCGGCACTTAGCTTTGAGCTTAAAAGAGACATTAAAACGAGATTTTTAGTTGTACTTTTTTTTAGAAAACTCACCTGTATTCTTTTCCATAAAGTTTTATATTTGCCATACCCCTTTCATCCAGACCGTAGGCGTCCTGCAAATACAACAGCCCGCGAGTGGCAACTTGAAGATCTATGTCCGTAATACCGATCAAGTCTCGGTCAACCAATTTTTGAAGGGGCCCTAAAGAGATTCATAAATTTTTAGTTACTCCAGTTAAATAGTTTGTTTTGGTAATACTTATAATTCCTTAATTACCCTTCAGTCTATCCTGGCGACCAAGTTCCAACCACTTTGGAGCATCCTCATACATTCGCAGCATCAACGGAAAGCTTATCAAGGGATTGGCCACATAGCTTTCGGCATTAGTCTTAATCTGCTCTCGCCTGGTCTTCCACTCTGCCTGCACTCTTTAACGACGGATCGATCATTACAATTATTGTAAAATAAATAGTCTTGCGCCTTACTTCCGCATTTTGTCGACATTTTGCTGCAATTCCTTCACATACTGACGCATATATCCAATCAGCTCGTCTTCGATTTGCAACAGAGAAGCAATATCTCGTGTCGATGTGGCATAGTCCTCTTCATAGGAAACAACAGTTGCCACTCCGAGGAGCAAAAGCGTCCAGACTGGACTCAACATGATAACTTAATGCCGATATTTCGATGCTTCTACAAGCTGTGAAAAGTGAATTTGTTTCGCTTTGTCACAGTGCCTCTTCGAAGGTGTATTAAGAACTTTTAGATATTTTTATCTTAAGTTTGTTTACTGTTTTTTTCTGGGGTAAATATTACTTGCGCCATTCTTGAATTAAGGAAAAATGTACATATATTTCTGATTTATGTATGATATGTTATCTGTATCCGTCCCGTTGTGCTGCATATCTCTAAAGAAAGCAACTGGTTTTAGGTGCTTTTTTGAACTGAAGACGCTTTCGCTTCTCTATATTCAAGGGACACTAATTACGCGCTTCTTTTTTAAATAGTTATGTTTCCCACCTTTTTCATGACTTCCGGCAAGGACTTTAAGGAAAAATAGCTGTCTGGCAACGCCGATAGGCAGTGCTGCCCATAAACCGCGATTAGCATACAATGCTGCCCATTTGCGCATTTCATCACCCAATGCTGCCCATTTCTCCGAAGTTCAGCACCCAGTGCTGCCCAAAAGACTGAAACAAAAACGAATGCCGTTAAATTTTAATTTCAATTTTTCCATTTTACTTTTCTTTTCAACCGGAAAAAAATAAGCGCAAGAGCAACCATTTTCTCTTTTTTAAACGAAACTCTTTCGAAGTTTTTTATTTTTTAGCATGATGTTTTAGCGGTGAGAGCGAAAGAACAAGAAGAAATTAAAATGAACTTCGCAATCGGCCGTAATTCATTGTAATATTTAGATATGTATATTAACAAAGTTTTAAATTTAAATGTATTGAATACATTGTATTATAAATAAACAAAAAAACAAAACTAAATTATTTATTATTTATCAGTTTATTTAAATTTTCTTACTGGTGCCGGTACTCTGAACTAAACTGTGGTCCAAGCCATTTATTTGGAACATATGGGTGTTAAAAATGGCCTTTGACCTCATTGTGAAGGGGCATTTTTAACAACTTCTGTTCTCTAATTGTCGGTTCTAAAAAAATATTAAATTATAGCTTCCCCTAGTAAGCATTCATATCTCTGTTAAGGGGATCATCCCCTTGTTGAAGCCCGTATTTTCGAGTGTTTTTTGAAAATTCATATCTGCTATTCCTATATAATTTTTTTATATTTTACATTAACAAACTTATTTTAACCGAAAAGTAAAAAAAAAAAATTAATTAAAAGTGGTCCGCTGGCTATCACGGTTCAGCCAATCTGTATCTAGATTACTATTGCATGTAGTAAAAAAAAAAAGATTTTTACACGTCTTTTTAAAACAGTGATTGAATCGACTTTTCCCAATTATATTTTAGTAGATCTTTAAGCAATCCTAGCAACTATTTATTTAAAAAGTCGTTATAAAAATATATTCAAATACTATTTTCCTATTTTTCTCCAGATAACGGTCACACTTTCTGTATTTCTGTCTGCACCAAACGCAGTCTCTCTTGGTTTTCAGTGATGAGCCTTTGGATAAGCTAGTGCCTGAGAAGAAATTAGCTAAAAATTAAAAAAAAATATTTAAATACGAATAGCAATATCCAATTGCAAGAAAACATAATACACTATTAAGTTTTAAAAATTTATGCTCAGCAGTTTATTGATTACATTTAAAATTTAATTTCTTGTGCAATATTTTTTATTTAATGTTTTTAATTAAAAAACCTGTTCAACTTTACAAGAAAAGCGTTTGAATTGCCGATTATGCCAGGGACTCAAAAAGCTTATATTATTATATTATATTATTATATTATTATATAATTTAAGCACCTTAACTTAATCATATGGAACATCGTTATTATTACATCATTATTAGACATTTTTCTTATAAAACAAAAAGTTCGTGTCACAATTTTAATTAATGCTAAAATTTGATAGATAAATATTATTATACGCTATTTTTAGATAGTTGCATAGACGCTTCCATTTTAAAATATAACTTAACAACAGGTTGTTTGGGTAGTCTTCTGGCGAACAACTCTCTTAAAAAAGCCAATCAATAAAGCCGCCAGGTAGCGGGAAAAAAGCTAAATTGGCAGCGCTCACCTCTAAACGAAAGTGAAAACGGGAAAAAATAAATAACAATAAATTGAATTAAACTAAGCAGCAGGCGCAAACTTTAGTTAAAAGAACCTTTTTAACAGGAAATAATTACAGAAAAATCGGCAAGATGTGCGGCGGTTTTACCTGCTCGAAGAATGCGCTCATTGCGCTAAACATTTTGTATGTGGTAAGGCAAAAACAACAACAAAACAAAACAGTAATAATAAGTATACAGACAGCAAAAACAACAACAACAACAACTAGCAAACACGGAAGAGGAACAACGTAATAAACAGCAGGAACAACAAAATAAACGGTTATTAAATTAGTCGGTTTTCGATGTATTGATTTTCCTCTGCTTGGGGGCAGGTGCAAACAGTGCGTATGTATTGGTGTCTGTGCCTGTATGCCTCTGTCTGTGCGAGTTGTTGTTGTTGTTGTATTTGTGTGGTTCGCCGAGCATCCTTGAGTCCTTTTCTTGACTTTTTTCTCTCTCTCTTTCTTTGTGTGTGCTCTTCGCGTGACCCCCAGATGATTGGATTCCTGCTGATTGGCGTGGGCGTGTACGCGCGTGCCGCCTCCATCGTGACCAACCTGCCGATTGTGGGCGGCATCCTGGCCTGCGGGGTCATCCTCATCTGCATCTCCATGCTGGGACTGGCTGGTGCCGTGAAGCACCACCAAGTAATGCTGTTCTTCGTATCCTTTTTGCCCAAACAAAACTGTGAAGCACTCATATGTTGCAGCGAAGGGGTTAAGAGACAGTGGAGGTCAAAGTAATAGCAGCTTAGCATCTTAGTTACAATCCTGTTATACTTAACGATTAAGTCCAGTTAGAGATATGTATTAAATTGAGAATCTTGTAAAGTATCGGTTTCCTACTTTGATTCCGATCTTGTTAGAAGGATTTAGGTTGCAATATGTGCAAGTTGCAGTATCAATAGAACCCTTTTGCTAGCCTAACCCTTTGTGATATTCCACAAGTATATAATTTTGACTTGACCCTTTACCCCATACTAAGATAAATTCTAAAAAAAAGGTCTATGATTATTTAACAAATCATATTATTTCTATAACTCTAAATGTAGAATTTCCACATCTAAATTCAGAAGCTTTACGTACAGCTCTCTAATTTTCTTTCGCAATGCTATTACTTTGACCGCCACTGTCTGCAAGCCCGAAGGTCGTGGCATGTGGAACAATTAGCGTACTTAGACAAGTGCCCACTTCCGCAGAGAAAGCGGGTTTGTAATGACTGAAATTATGAGTGGGCCTCAGTCCCTGCTGCCGCTGCTGCTGCGTTTCCATGACGTCAGCTGGAGGGTATCGCTGTGCGACCTCCCCGGAGGGTATTCGTGGAAAACGTGCGATAAGAAAGATGATAATTCAACAGCACTGCCCCAGTTTGGCCTTAACCTTTAGACCATCGCTCTCTTTCACCCCTTTAGTACATGATAATCCTGTTCATGCTGTTCCTGATCCAGTTCTCCATTGCCAGTTCCTGTCTGGCCGTCAATTCAGAGCAACAGCAGCAGTTTGCCGAGCAGGGATGGATGACGGTGCCCAAGGAGTTGCGCCAGCAGGTGCAGGACAGCCTTCGATGCTGCGGATTCAATGCCACCGGACCCAGTACCTCCGCCGCCGCAGCTCCGCAGGAAGAGCCCACCTGTGATCTGATCAATCAGCAGTGCTGTGCCGGGTCCACCGATCCCGACTGCCGATGCCAGCCTTGCGGACCCTTGCTGGAAGACAAGATCGACTATGCCTTCAAGCTGTGCGGCGGTCTGGGCATCTTCTTCAGCTTCACTGAGGTAAAGTTAATCGGGATACCTGATTGATAATCTAATCCAAGTTCTCTTGAAACAATTTCCCACATGCTGCCTTAGTTCGTTGGCGTCTGGCTAACAGTTCGGTATCGCAATCAAAAGGATCCGCGTGGCTTGCCCAGCGCCTTTCTCTAAATTATTCGCGTGTCGAAAACAAGACAAAACATTTCCCAGATACAGAAACATCCAAGATTATTTAGTGTGTGTATCTCTGCTCTGTCTCTGCTAAATGTTTGATGTTGCGAAGGAAAATCTCATGGGCCCCTGGGGTCTCCACATACCATATATACAAGCATCCTTTATATTTATACCATCTACAGATACATATATTCATATATATTTAATCACATTGCAGCAGAACTATGTACGTAATGTGTTAGGTCGTAATTGATATACAACTTTAGACATATATACATATTATAGAGAGATATATATTAGGAGGAGGAGAGAGCTAAGTGTTTAACCCATATATAAAACCGAAAGCAAGCAATCAGCAAAGAAATATACTACCTTTCACTCTCAACACATTCCTTTTAACACTTTTCCGCTAACACCTGACTGCCTGACTGCCTTGACTATGCGTAAATCCAACAAGTGGCCCAGGGTGAGACATGTTGCAGTGTTGTTCCAGCTTGAGTTTCCTAGTTTCTTTTATTAAATATTAAAAATAAACCAATTATACTATCAGTGTTTAATCATATGTTGTTTCCTCAGGTGCTGGCCGTTTTCCTGGCGCGACGCTACCGCAATCAACACGATCCCTGCTACCTGCCCGCCCGTGCCGTCTTTCCCCACAATTATCTGTATTGATCGGGATACCGCAACCTGGAAGTGAACCATTTTAGTCAAAGGGACGAAGGCTGAATTCTTAATTTTACAAAAAGAAAAAACACGTTTCCTAGCGAGAATCGAATCCAAACTCGAACAAGAGATTACTCTAAGGAGGAAGAGGAATGAAGGGAGGAGTCAAGATGTGCTCAACACTGCTGCTATATTTTATACATATAATTTTTTCCTATCATTATATTTTCATAGATTGCACAAAGTTAGTTGTTAATAAACACCCCATTGAGATTATGTTTAGCTGTAGTAACCTAAGTTGTACTGTTTCCAACGCCTCGGTTAGCTCTTAATGCCTTTCTTTGCAACTCGCAACAATCATGGACGACTCGACGTGACGCGACTTCGGACTACTGTACCACTACGAGACAAACATTTCAACAACCTGATCTTAAAGTAGAACTAACAACCAAGTCAACAATTGTAACTAGCAACGTAATAAGTATACATCAACCTATATACAAAACGTACTTGCATTACGGCCTCAAACGGCATATAAACAATACTCTAAATGTTAGTTGTGTGTTAAACTTAAAAAAACTAGCGAGAAAAGCTCGCAAAATAACAAAACAAAAAAAAAAGAGTAAAGCATACATGTCAACAATTCTACATAACATACAAGTCTATATAGATAAAGCCTAAACACATAAGAAAACTGCTTCTTCTGTATTTTCACTCCTTTTCCGCACTTTAGCTCGACTTTCTCTGCAGCTTCTCCTTCTCAACTTTCACCCCCGCAAAAGGCCACCAAGAACAAACACACATCACACCCGCACGCGTCTTCCTCGTCTCACACACAACACAACTCACACTCACATGGAAATAGTTTTCCCTGCAGTTCCGTTTCCTGTTTCCTTTCGAGCGACAAATAAACCATTAGATAATATTCTCTGTATTCTGTGCTGTGATTGAAGTAAACATGATCTTTAAACAACAAAAGCAAAAACGCAAATCAAGTTTTGAGTTTCATTTGCCGCATTTCCCCGACCCCAACCCTCCTCACGGGAATTGCGGTTTGGGATCATTAGCAAAGTGTCTCGGCTTACCGCAGGCATCCTTGCTGGCCGGAAAAGGTGGCTGGCATCAAAATGAATGATGGCGAGAGATTAGGAAGCTAGAAATAAATTAACGACAGCGTAGGGGCGTTGTAATGAAATGCTTGTGTTTAAATTTAATCTTTTTGCATGTTTTGTCATTCAGAAGGAAGAATTTCCTAAAATATATTTTTAATTAGATTTTTGATTATTTAAACTTGGTTTATTTAAGAGGTTTTATATATATTACATAGCTTACTTTCTTGTTCAGCTGATTAGAAAATAATCTTTACTGACAGTAAATAAATTAAATACTGTTGTACAATCTGTAAATCAAAATTTTTATAGTTTATAGACATGAATATCAATATATAAACTTTATATATAAAGGGTTCAAAATACTGCCTACACTATAATTCCAATAATAATAGTAAAAATCTTTACATTTATAACGACTTCTACCCACCGTACTCGTCGTGCTCAACCGCCATAATCATCATAAGCGCCAAAAAAAGATTAACGCTTACATTTTGCTTGACGCCTCCCGCGAGGCCCGAGGAGGCGGAGCCGTTGGCCCCACCCAAGCCTAGCAGGGGGATAGGGACGCGTCAACAGCACTCCCCCAAAAAAAGGCTCAAACACGAATTTGGCTCACTCAAAAATACGCTGAATTGGGCCAAGTTCAACGCACTTCGATGCAGAAAATATTGTGCTCCGAGAGAACGAGAGAAAGAGAGCTGTTCGGTTACGTAACGAATGCTCAGCACGGGGGGCGGAAAAGGAGGTGGTGGCCAGGAGCAACGTTTCCGCTTTTGCGTGGTGGAATGTGGGCGTGGTGGCATCGAACGGAAGGCATCCTGGATGCCGGCCTGCCACATCCTTGTCGCTTCGCCCTGGTATGTAGGTAGGCCTTGTTGACACTCGCAGCGGAAATGGTCAACAACAGATGCGCCTGGCTACGGAAAATGGAAAATGCCTCCAAAGTGGCGTGTCAACGAGGCGGAGTAGTATTTATTTGTCAAATAGATCAACGAAATGAGCGACTGCGTAGGCGTTCGTGTGAGCCAGGGAAACCTGCAGGGACCTTTGAATAAATAATAATGCACACTAAAAATAATATATCGATTTAACAAGTAGCAGGGGTTTTTTGTTTTGAATTTAAAGGGTTTTTACAACCTAAAGGCAACAATAATGTGTAATTATTCAACAGAAAATGAGAAAATTGGAAGGAAGAAACATAAAGAACCCCTTTATTAAAGTTAATTCTACCTTTGGGTATTACCTTGAATATTGAATAAAAGATATTTCTCAAATTAATTTTTCTTTTTAGGAAACCAAAATAAATTTTAAAAATAATACCTTGCTATATCCCTTTGATTAAAATGTATTGTTATTCACCTAAAAGGTTCGTGTATCCCTTTGATTAAAATTAAATGATATTGACCTCTTTGTGTTCTTTGCTTTTAGTGTGCTTGCCATTGACACGCGTCTGATATTAAAATTCCTAATGGCTGGGCACGGTCCTTATCCCCGAATCAGCCATATGCTCGGTTCTCAACTGTTGATCCGGCCAACGTTGCGTATGGGCAATGTCTCCTCAATTGCGTGCCCTATGAGACATAAAGCCGTTGCTAGTCGCGGCATAAAATACTTAATATTATTATTATGCAGCGAAATGGAAATTTTAGGCTATGTCTCTCAAGATTTCCTCCTTGTCACTGCCAGCAATTGCTTGGATGCTTGAGTAACGGAGCGTTTTGCAGAGCCATCAAGGCGAGCCGAGAGCCGAAAGCCGCCATTCGATTGTCGAAAATTCATCAAAGCGCACGGTTTAGTCACCGTTTTACTGTCGCTTCTTGCTCCATCCACTGCCGGGGCCTGTTCCAACGCCCAACGTAATTCGTATTTACTGCCCATGTCGGTGTCGTGTCATGTTGGACTTATTATCTCCGTCTGGGCCGCAGCCAAGCATGGCGATGTTGTGTGTCGGCTGTCGGTTGGTCTGTCGGTCTGTCGGCCTGTGAAAGCTTGGAAATTAAGCAATAAAGAACAGGAGAAAATTTATTTGAATGTCAATGTCAAATTAAAGTCAAAAGCACTATTGCTTACAATTAATTAAGCCGGGCAACAGTTGTGATCTCATCGAAAGGGAAAATTTACAGATATTTAATTGGTTGTTTATGTGTTCGTTTTTTTTTTTTTGCTCAATGTTAGCCTCATCAGCACCTTGGCATTGAGCAAGAAAAATGCTAAACAAAAAGTATATTTTGGGTAAACACTTGAAGATAATTACCCTTCGAGAATGTGGAAATGCTTATCGAAATATTTTGGTTTATAAAGCAGAGCATTTAGCAAATGATTTTGGCCTAATAAATAAATGTGGTCATAGATGAACATGCTTTTCCTTTGTTTTGTCACCCTCGTGTGCTCCTTATTTACAGAATATATCCTTATTTATTCAAGACTTCCACTTGAAGCAACATTTCCATTAGGAGAAATCCCTGGCAAGTGTCTGATACAATTTTTGC
Source organism: Drosophila punjabiensis (assembly GCA_008042585.1). NCBI lineage: Eukaryota > Metazoa > Arthropoda > Insecta > Diptera > Drosophilidae > Drosophila > Drosophila punjabiensis. The sequence goes on from VNJR01005303.1 coordinate 13,263, forward strand.
TCAATAAAATCCTCAATCCGCTTCAATGGGAAACGTTTTACGACCCTCATAAAACGAAATATATAAGCAAACAACAACTTGGTTTGTTTGCTTTATGGTCTGCAATGCCGTTTTACAACAAAGTTATCATGTGGCGTACATGGCGTATGCGCAACGTACCCAAGTACAGCTCTTGCATTGCGTATACGCCAGAGTGGCCCTAAGAAGGGACCTACCTGTATTTCAATTTTTCAACACCTTTAAGTTTTTAAGTGCACATTAAAATATAATTAAATCCAGCCTAGGTCCTGCCCAAAGTGTGTCCGTTGCCACAGGACTCAGTAATTAAGCAGGCGCTTGTGGAATGGTCTGCGCAGCAGCTGTTGCACACAACCCCTCTTCTCTACTTGATTTTCACTCAGTTTATTCTATATTTGAGTGAGACTTTAGAGGAAATTGTAAACAATTTTATTGGCTCAACTGTACACTGTAATTAAATAGCTAGTAGTCATAGTCGGCAACTCGTGCGCGATTCGAGTGAGTCTGCGTTGAGTCGAAAGCAAGAGAGAGAGTGTGAGCGAATGCCGAGCGAGTGGCAGAGTCAACGATTTCGCCTGGTGGGACTCCCCTCAGTCAGTTGTTTCTTGAACCTCGCGCAGCTCTGGTCGTCGCTCTCCGTGTCCGTGTGCCCGTGTCCGTATCCGTGTGCCCGTGCGAAAAGTATAGGGGAAAAGCTGCCACAGAGAGGGAGAGAAAGCGTTCCTACTAGCTTCACGTGCCTGCAGATAAACAAAGCAATCGAAATACCACAGTGTATCGCGACGGAAATATAGTGCTTTGCTTTCATATTTTTTGTGCATATCGGGAGAGTTGTTACTAGAAGAGACCAACTCGAACCCTCTCTCCAACCCCCCCTACCACATCAACAACACCTAGAACTCTTTACGTAAGTCAGAAGGACAGGAAAACCGTATATATTTAATATATAACAACCTTCAGCAGTAGTTTGACGAAAAACTTTCTCTGTTAATGCTGTCTGTGAAGAAAATCAATAGCTCAATTCTTAGTGTTATCCTGTCGCAGGATACAAACACACATACATACACACAACAACGTCTTGGCACATCTGCTTGCAAGCAGGGTTCTTGAAATAATTGAAAAAGTTCTCGGGAGAATAGGGAACAAGATAATTATATCAACCCTCCTCAGAGCTACCCCTTTTGCGTTCCTATTGTATATATGTTCTTCCTCCTATTCTGTCTGCATCAGCTGGATATATACATTGCATTGTTCATTGGAACGGTTCAGCAAACGCTTTCAAGGCTATATTCACTTTAATGGGTCAACATTGTTTGCAGAAACGGAAATGGATTATCCGAGTTGCAAGACGCGGGGGATGATTGATGTTGCCAGTGAGAAGTTCGAACTGGAAAGTATCAAATAATTGAAAGCGAAAGCGAAAGAGTATATTTTCTGCTGTAAATAATACAAAAACATAAGATTTATGTTCTTAAAGTCTCATAATTAATATCTCGAAAAGGTTGTTTCATAAGATATCCTCCTCAGAATTAATGAGCCTGCGATAAACCCTCACAACTCCTGTTTAATAAATGCTTCTTAAAGTCGCTTCCTATAAATCTCATAACATAATCCCCTGCTTATGTCGAGCCTCTCCAAGTTCTGCTCCGGGTATATATGCAACAGTTTCCTCTGCTTTCCTTTATCCCTATTTCAAATTCAAGGCATAGCCAGCAGCCGAGTAAATATGGCTGCAAACAAGTATAAACAAAGTGGACAAATTGAGGACCTCGCAGGACCTCCTCCGCCCCTCGGCACTTTTGAGTGGCTGCTGCCTGGTCAAGCTAATTGTGGCTGGCCTTGAACTTTCGCCCAGTGAAACAAGAACACAAATAAAAAGGAAAGATACTTGGTTGCAAATTGTGGCATAACTTTGGGGCGGGCGGCTGGCTGAGTCGGCTAAACGTGTCCAACCTCTTGGGCAAAGTAATGCGAAAAGTGCCAGCGGATAAGCGCTAAAACATTTTGCTAGTCCGGCTGGGTCGGCAAACATTTCAAGGACTCCCTAAATATACACCCAAACACACCCCTGGCACTCACGAGCACTTGCATTGATGTTGGCACGTGACGTTTCCCTGACGTTTTTTAATTAAAAGCCTTCAAAATGCTTTGTGCGGCGCCTTTTCCACTTTTCCTGCACACACACACAAAAAAAAAAATAAAGGAAACAAAACAGAAAAATATTAAATATCAATTTGAAAGGGTTACAGAGTTGAACTTCAGAAATATAAACACAATCATAAACAGCAGAAAAAGGGGGAAAATTCAAGAATTTGAAATATATATTTGTAATTTTTCTAACTTTAATAATTTATATTTTTTGGTTTTCTATTACAAAACAATTTTCAAATAATTCAAGCAAAAATTTCTTAATGAAAAAGCTTACAAGTTTAACTCAAATTCAATTTGTTTCCTTAAGCATCTTAATAGGTATTTATGTAAATGAATAATTAAATATATAAAACCTTTCGTAAGTGTAGTCCTGTGGCCTTTGTCGACCCTTCACTCCCCCTTTTCCCAGCCTGCGGCACAGCTTGTTTAGGCCTCCGAATGTGAAACGCATTTAAATGGGCTTAGCGTGCCCTTTCGAGAAGATGCTGCCAATTTGCACATCGGAATTGCTGGCTATTAAAATTCCATTTGCGTTTTAATTTCTCATTCTCGGTCTCGCTTCTGTTTTTCTGCAGGGTCCCACCGCAAGATGTCGCTGCTCACGGGCAACAGCCACTCGCTCTCGGAGGAGGAACTCGACGAGTAAGTACCGCCCGCATAGCACCAACTTGGGGATCAACTTTGGCCAGCCAAAGTTGGCGGGGAATTAACAGGTCTGGCTTCCAACTTCGGCTGACTTAATTCAAAGTTTTTGTTTTTACTCGCCCGTAACTTTTGCTTTGGTAAAACACCCACAATGGAAGGGCTATAAATTTCAACTTTGGTGACAAAACTTCTCAACCGACTAACAATGGGGGCTGCTATGAGGGGGACAGCTTGAAAATGCCGGTGTGCCAATTGTGTTACCAATTTGCTATGAAGGCTGCTACGAAAATACATAGCATTCTTTTAGGGGGAAGAAATAAATAATGGAAAAACTGTAGGCCTTTGTTGGGATTCCAAGTAAATTTTACTTCCATTATGATTTTATTCATTATAATTTATATATCTTATAAATAAATACCTTCCTAAAGTATCGTTTTCTTGATTAAATTCCAACATGTTCCTGCTTTTAATGCTTCAGTTTCCTTTGTTAAATTACAATTTCTTCCTGGAACACTTCCCCCAAATGACAGCAAATCATTACTAATTGGTTTAAGCATAATCGCATAACAGCGGCAAAACACAAATTGCCATTAATTACTGGCTATCAGTATTCCGGTACCCTTAGTATTATGTCAGCTTCAGCAAAAACCTATAAATAGTTGATATCGCAACCCACGATTTGACCAGTTTTGGCAGAGAAAGTGTGAAAGGGAAACCCCCCCCCCCCGTGCGGTTCTATTATCAAACCCTATGCGACCTTGGTTGTGGAGTGGGTGTTCTTCCCCCTGCTAGCATCGCTCATACGCACAGTAGTCCCAAGTTCAAAGCCAACGAAACAATAACAAGACAATTATCGATTGGGACAAGGCCCGGCATATGCCAGGCCGCCGGAAAGCCATATTGCCAGCCAACCAAGCCGCCCCCTCATCCGAATCGGAGTGGGTGCGACTCCTGGGGCAGTGCCAGTGCCAGTGCCAGTGATGTGTGAGTAATGCAATTTGGGATGACATCACGACATCATGACTGGCCCTGACTCTTGCTTTCTTTTCTTTCTTTCTGGGAAGGGAGAAAGTGATCCCTTAATCAGATGCCTGCATTGTCCGCAGCTTCGTTTGCATTTTCCATCACATTGTTGTGCGACTTGGCCTGGTCTTTTGCCTGGTCTTTCGGCCCCTTTGCCCTTGGCAATTAACCGGCCAGGTCTTATCGGAGGCCTGCAGGAACGCTTAAGAGCTTTGTCCAGGCAAATGCAATTACAATTTTGCCCCTTTTGCTGAAAGGAGGAGGCAATGTGTGAGCAGCTGAATGGAATCCATTTAAAGCTCTCTGATTAATGGTCCACCTCGTGACGTGACAAATGCAAAACTCATTCAAAGCTGGCAAAGCTTTTACTCTTCTCAAAGAAGTTCTCCCACATGGAAATCGATTTTTGAACTGAGAAATAAGTGTGTATAGTCAAAGGAAAATTGGAAATAGTATAGGATTAGGAGTATACAAGATAAATATAGAATATAATATAGAAGAAAAGTACTTTGTATGCTTTAACAATGCAGACTAACCAAGAATTCAAGACTTTTAAATTTTTAACAACCTTTTCTTTATGGCTTACAAATTTTTTCTTATGTATATATTTTTAATATCCTCTGGGTCGCCCATAAATAGATCAAGTGTGTGTGTAGGTTCACTGATGAGGGGCTCACAAGACTCACAAAGACTAGATGTATGCCACTGACATTTGTTGCTGCCACTGACAGCCAACCCGAGTACCCAAGTGGAATGACCCAAAGAAAAGACTTGAAATGGCCAAGATTGTCTACTCATCTCACGTTACCAAGGGTTCCTCAAGAAGCTCTCTTCTCTCGAATGATATGAGAAAAATACTATGGGCTGCTTTTTCGATAAACTTGTAGAGCATTACACCACTTTTAATGGCTTTTTGTCTATTAATGAGTTGAAGCAAAACATCAAAGAAACTCTCGTTACCTTTTCAAATAGTTTTCTCATTTGACTTATATAAACGGTGATTTTGTTTGGCTTTGCAGCTGGTGAATTCAATCAATGAACCCGCTGTTGGCCAAGTTAATTACGAGTTTTGGCCATTAAGTGAATTCCACCGAACGTTGGCAGCTCACAGCTCGAGTGCGACCTCAAAAATCTACTTGTAAGCTCCGTCACGTACATAAAGTACGCAGTTGCCCCTCTCTTTCATTTTCGCTCTGCCTGTCTCTTTCTTTCGCTCACTTCCTCTCTCTTTCTGTCTCTGTTATTATTGCTCTCTCTCTCTTTCTCTCTTGTCGCTGCTGAGCCAACACAGACGAGCCCCCTTTTTGCCTGTTTTTGACTAAACTTTGTTTTTGCCTCTGCCTTTGCTCTTTTCATTACTTTTGATACCCTGTAAGCGGAATGTGGGGTATATTTGCGTCATTTTTAGGGAATATATATTTGAAATATTTATATTTGCGACTTTTTGTAGGGTATATATATTTGGTATAACCTTGTTGGATATAATTTATAATATTCTACAACATATAAAAGGTTTTAACGCAATGGTTTTAAACAAATAAATTCCTAAAATATTTTAAAAACCGAAATGAAAACTTCTTTTAGTACCAATCTTACCTAAAATCTAAATAAAAGTATTAAATTAGATAGACAATAGTTATCGAATCATATAAAATCTATAACTAATGATATGTAAATCTTATATCTATTAATTAATGGGTATCTCTGAGTCTCTAGCTTGACTTTTAAGCTACTGCCTTTAGTTTATTTGTGTTCAAGTTTTCTTTCTCTCTGCTGATTGTCTCGTATTTTGTTTGCTTATATACAGACACATACATAAAGTATATATGTTTAACTGTGTGCGTATACACTGAGCTCCTTCTCGTTGGTCTGTCTTCAGCTGTCGTATGTTTATGTATATTTTATGGCCTGCCTTTGGGACAACAAAGCACCGACAACGAATGACGCAGAGCTGACTAGGCCTGTAGTAGTGGTAGCTGCAACTATAACTATAATAGTATACATATTTGCCAGAATATACAAGTGAGACGGTGCTTGAGACGATAAAAATAAACCAATAATTATATACAAGTATTTTCTAATTTTGTTGTTGGCCAAAGTTTGGTTTGTTTGCATCTCATTTGCAAATATCAGAGTTGAAGAATGTGAAACGAATGTGGTGGCCGCAAACCAGTTTAAAATATGCAATGCCTTAATATTCCAAAATCAATTTGTATATTGGCGGAATTAAGGCAATGGTCCGGCAGATCGAACCGCTCCGAACACCCTGTTTGTAATACAAATAAAATCGCGAAATTGCAAATAATTGGATTACGCAAATCTGTTATGCTCCCGCTGCAATTTCAACCAGAGAATTGCACTTGATTAAGGCTAGCTTAAAAGGCTTTGAACTGATAACAATCAGAGGCCTTGCCCCGCGACGAACACGTTTTCATTACATTACATCGCAACGGAACTATAAATTATTTTAATATTATTTTGTATTAAATGATTTGTTTAATCGAATTGCGCAGCATAAGTCTGGGACTCCCGTTTTTCTGGCACGAGATAATGCTGAAGGTGCCATAGTTTGCCTTATAAATATGTATTTGTATTTATTCTGCTACGGCTCTGTTAGTTTGTTATAGTTAACAGCGATCTAACAGCGCTCTGTTAGGGGGACTATATAAGGCCCGGCGAAACCCAAGCAATTTTTTTAGTTTCGCTTGAAGCGCTGACGTGTATATATTCATCTATTTCGAACGTCCCACCGGGTTTTTTTTGGCTCGTCAGTTAGTAGTTCGTTTTTGTTGGCTAATCGCCTGTGGCTTCAAAAGGACTTTAAGGAGGTGACATCATCATGCCGCCCACGATTACAGATAATCAGTCGCATGACTTCAAGGCTCACTACGATTGCGCCCACAGGTCCTCGCTGCAGGACGATGAGACCGATGATGCCTACGTGAAAAGGATAACGCGGTAAGGAGGCTGAAACCGGTTTCTTGCAGCTGCAGCTGTCCTTCCGGAAGGACGAGGGTTGTTGCAGTTGGCGGGAAACTAATGAAATGCAAAGGAATCTATTTAAGGAAATTGGTTTTCAAGTGAAATTAATCAAATTAGTATAGGTACAGTGCAGAAAATCTTTTAAAAAAGAGTAAAACCTATAACAAACTTTATCTATTTAAGGTATATTAAGGTACTTGAATGACTTTATATCCCACTTGATAGTATTGCTTTTCTAATGACTAATTTTCTTCCTAAAATCTTTACTTGTACACATATATCTAAGAAGCACAGATTTCTCTCTCTGTACTGACTAATCAAACTGTGCAACTGGCTGCTGCAATGCGGTCTTTAGTTAGCTCTGTGACAAATCCGTGTGCCTTGTTGGCACATTAATGCCCAAATCCATAGCACTCGGAGAGCAGCACGAAGAAGCATTGCCTGGGGCCGAGAGCCAGAGCCAAACACAGTGGCGAACCACAAGAGATTCGAGCTGAATGCTCTGCCAGTTGGCCAAATATTTGCACAGGCCGGTGGGTGTGTCGGCTAAGCGATTACCCTGTCTACAATTTCAGAAATTTCAACTATTTTTCAGTCAGCAGCTGCTGTCCGCTGTGATCCGGTTTCATGGGCCATCAAATCAAAAAGCGGCTTTTTTGTTTATATATTCTATATTATAATAATCGGATGTTTGTCGTGGAACTTACGACATACGAAATACGAAAAGTATATAAACACTTTGCTTATCAATCAAGGTCAAGTCACCGCGGAGATACTTCTGTGATTATGCTCTAGTCATAGGAATTTCGCTTTTTGTTTTGCTTCATGCTTCTAGCATGTTTTTTTCCGACTTGCCCGTTTGACGCACTTGATAATGGAATATCGATGGGCGGTGGCAGCCCCTGCTACGAGGGGGGTTCCTATAAATAATGTCACTAATACATCAGAGTTTCCTCAAGCGGAATTTGATTAGTAAAGCGAAATTCAAAGCTGGCATTTGAACCCAAATATAAATGAAAGCTTATGTGCTTAATCATGATTATGTGGCAAAAATATATGTATTTGGAATCATTTAAAAATATTTGTTATATGTCATGGAAATTTTATAAGAGAGGGATTTCACTAAAATCAAAAATGAAACTTAGAGTGAGTAAGAGGCAAACCTATTTTTGCCCACGCGATATAAACCAAAATAATGCTCACAGATGACGAAATACATTTCCTGCTGATTAAACTTCTGGGGGCTTGTTCGTCTAGTTTCTAGGAAATAGATAACATTTTATCAGAGTCGGAGCTGTTTTCAGTGGGTTTCAGCACTTGTCAGCTGAAAGTAATTAACTTTTTCCATTCACTTGGCCCAAAGGGGGTTCTTATGTTATTATAATGCCAGCTATAGCTCATAACTCAATTTGCATTTTGATTTATTACAGATACTCCGATGGCACTGTCAAATTGCGCAACTCAAACATCGAGCTCATGGATCAGGACATCCTCTATCACCTGGCACTGGGCAGTGAGAGCCACGACCTGCAGGAGATGTTTGGCGACGTTAAGGTGAGTCAAGCCTCTTGAATTATTCATTATCGGAACCGGCTGAAAGAGGCGGAGAGACCAGACCCAGACCTAGACCTTGTTGGTTATCAAATCAAGTGGAGCAGCACCGAAACGAGTTGCTTGGCCAATTAACTTAATTATCTGCTTGGACAGATTTATTAACTTTTCCTAATGAAGTCTTATAATAAAAATTATACTTTTTCAACTAATTATAGTAACAGTGTAATTTTTGTTACCTTTTTATTTAAACTTTTTCTCTTACTTTTCTTAGTTCGTCTGCATGGGTGGAACACCGAAGCGCATGGAGAACTTTGCCCACTTCATCATGAACGAGATTGGCTACAAACTGCCAGCTGGAACCCAGCTCCAGGACATTAGTGCCTACTCATACCGCTACTCGATGTACAAGGTTGGTCCCGTGCTCTGTGTCAGTCATGGCATGGGAACACCCTCGGTCAGCATCCTCATGCACGAGATGATCAAGCTGATGTACCATGCCAAGTGCAAGGATCCCGTCTTCATCAGGATCGGCACTTGTGGAGGCGTAGGCGTGGAGGGCGGCACTGTCATTATCACCGAGGATGCTCTCGATGGACAGCTCCGTAATTCCCATGAATTTGTGAGTATGATTAGGGTGTCAAGTGGAGGAAAGGCACTTGAAATTCAAGTGGGCGGGAAGTACTTTGTAGAAATATATAAATTTTTGGTTACGGCTTAAGTGGTTTCTTTAAGCAGGTTTTTGTCAAACTCACTTTACAAATAACTGCTCTATTATTTTCGTATTTAATAACTTAGTTATCAAACAACGGGTTGTAAAACTGTCATTAGTTTTTCTATAAAATTACTAGTATTAAAGTTTATACTGTTTAGTTAAGATTTTTAGTTCACAGAACTTATTATAATTATATCTTTTAATCTTATGTTCTCTCTCTACAGACCATTCTGGGCGAGACTGTTCATCGTCCTGCCAAGCTGGACAAGAAGCTGGCCCGCGAGCTGAAAGCCCTGGCCACCGCCGACGATCCGTATGATACCATCATTGGCAAGACGCTCTGCACGAATGACTTCTACGAGGGTCAGGGCCGATTAGACGGTGCCTTCTGCGAGTTCAGCGAGAACGACAAGATGGCCTATCTGGAGAAGCTGCGTGAGAATGGAGTGGTCAATATCGAGATGGAGAGCACCATATTCGCGGCCCTGACCCACCATGCCGGCATCAAGGCTGCCGTGGTGTGCGTGGCCCTGCTGAATCGCCTGAACGGCGACCAGGTCAATGCTCCCAAGGAGGTCATGCACGAGTGGCAGCAGGTGGGTGTCCGAAATCGATATTCCCCACAGATTGAATTTAATAGATATTTTTATTACAGCGCCCCCAGATCCTTGTGGCGCGGTATATACGCAAGGTGCTGTCGCACAATGGCCAGTTGAAGTCGCTCTTCGGTCACCAGGGCTCCATCAAGTCCCCCAGGCGCTTCAAGCTCGTCCAGCAGGAGTCCCAGGCCCACGAGTAATCGGAGGGTCGAGGGGATCCAAGAGTTTCGTTTAAAGTTACCTTCTTACTCTATATATATATATATATGTGCGCATCTCTCCAGTATACAACGGTGTTTCAACATTCCCTAGTTTAGCTCTGATTAAGTTCCTAGCTTTATTTCTGTGTATATCGCCCTCTCAACCTCATAAGATAATTTAAAACCCAGCATATTGTATGTATATTCATTGAGCTGCTTAATGCTGAGCTATGTTACCACAAATCTAATATATATATAATATAAACAGCATCACCGCGTGTGACGTTCAAAGGTTATCAGAAATAAACGCTTTTGAGTTGGTTTGTGAACAAAAACAAGCCAACACGAATCACATATTAAATGAAATATAATTGTTAATTGTTATGTTGCATATTTTGAATGGGGCTAAGCGAGCAGGAGATTTAACATTAATAAACACACTTAACTATAACAATTAATACTAAATTCAAATTTCATAAATTATTCTATTATATTATATTGAAATTCCTAAACATTTGTTAAATGTACATGTTGATTAATGTTGCTACCGTACACTCAACTCTAAACCAAAAACCAGCAGCAGTTAATCTTATTCTAACTAGTTCTGTCAACGTAAAAAGGAAGAATACCAAATAGACAAAATGCTGAAAATTAACAACAATATGATTACGGAAAGCACATGACAAATATACAAGTTATATTGTAAAAACGAAATTTATGAAAAAACAAAACAAAAAAATATTTCAATGGTATATTAAAAACAAATTGTAATTAATTATAAAAGTTATTTGTTTTTATTTTTGGGAGTAGTTTGAATTTACAGGTGAGATGTATCTTGGTCATTCGGGAAGGCTGTTCGGGAGCAGGACTTATAGCAGAGATAATGAAGCAATCCTTCCAAAATGATGTTTATGTTCATATTGATCGACTTAGAAATACCCGGTACCCGAGTTCTTCTAAATAAATATTATAAGGTCGTGAAATCCCATCTACTTCTTAAATACACTTTCAAATGCCAAAAAGTAATATGAACCTTGTACCCTGGAAAAACTATTCTTTTTAACTGATCCTAAATTTCCATGATTTCCATAAATACAATATACCCTTCAATTTTCCGAGTACCCTTTCTTTTTCTTTCACTTGCCTCTCTTGACAGAAATATGTACACTGCGGGGCGGGATAGTTTCCAACGTCCAGTTCCTCAGTCTATTGCCGGCAGTCGAAGCAAACGGATCGTGTTGGTCAGTGGAAAGTGTTATTACTTACAAGTGTCTTCAACGCCACGTGTCTTGATAAACAATAAATATTACTCAGACTAAAATAAAAACAGGGGACTCCCATATTACAACAGATAACTATATGGAAATATTGTAATACTTATACAGATAAGCCACTTAAGAAAGAAAATAATTATTTTGCCACATATATGTATAGATTGTTGTCTATATGTGTAAAAACTAAAGTTTTCATTGTGCATATAGATAAGATTAGGAAATTGGCAACGATCACTGGGGTGCCGGCATTTAAACAAACATTTTTCAAGGGCAAAGAACTCGTATATCAAATAATATACATTTCCAAATCCAAAACAAATATATATTTTATCTTGTTTTTAGATTAACCTTTTTGTTATACAAATAATCACTTAGAAACACACTTAAAATGTCAAAGAGGTAAGTTGTAAGGATTATATGTATATATTTTGTAAACTTAAGATAACTGAAGGAGTTTGATTGTCAGCGTTCCCGAATTGTTGAATCCCAATTTGAAGGCCATGTCCTCGGACTATTTGTACCACCTGGACATCAATGTGGCCAACACAAATGACACCACTGACATCCAGCAGAGGTTCGGGGATGTCAAGGTGAGTCATTGAAATTTAGTACCTTTTTCAAGACCTTGAAGAAGATACCTTCTGCAGGTGATCTGCATGGGTGGAACTGGTTCCCGAATGCGGGCTCTAGCTGTTTATCTGTCGGAGGTACTGGGTCTGCCGGACTCAAGTGATCCCCAGGATCTGTGCGCTCGGGGACACCGCTATGCCATGTACAAGGTGGGACCGGTGCTGTGCTGCAGCCATGGCGTTGGCTCCTCCACCTTCAGCGTGGTCCTGCATGAACTGCTCAAGCTGGTCAAGTATGCCGGCTGCCAGGATCCTGTCTTCCTGCGAATCGGCACCTGCGGTGGTCTGGGTGTGCCACCTGGCACAGTGGTGGTCACCAAGGATGCGTTTAACGGGCTGTTGCGCAATGAACACGAGATTGTAAGTGATTAATACTTTTTAATAAAAAATAATTTGCCAGAAAAATGTTTTTTTTATATAAAACGCAATTAAAAAATATAATGTGTCGTAATTGAGGTCTTATCTAGAAACCTACTATTAAGTATGGGGAGTCCCCTGAATGTATTTATGATGACTTATAAAATCTACTTTACAGGCCATTCTTGGTCAGCGTGTGGTACGACCGGCTAAGTTCTCCGAGGAGGTGATTAAGGACATCATGGCATATGGTGTGGATGCCAAGGACAGTTTTCAAACCGTAAGTGGCAACACCATGGGTACAGACTGCTTCTACGAGGGTAAGTATTTCAACGAGTTCTTAGAAAAATACGATACTCAATTGGGTTCGAATTGACCCAGGTCAGGGACGTACCGATGGCGCCATATGCGAGTACTCCGACGAGGATAAGATGGCTTTCTTGAAGAAGTGCCATAGCCTGGGAATCCTCAACATCGAAATGGAGGCCAGCATGTTTGCCTCGGTTACTCAGAAGGTCGGGGTCAAGGCCGGCGATGTCTGTGTGACCATTATCAATCGCCTGAATGGAGACCAGGTAATAGAAATAACTATATAGTTATTTAAAGAATAATCTAACAAAGTACTATTTCCAGGTTACCATCACCATGGACCAGAAACACGAGTTCGAGCAACGCCCCTTCCTCGTCGTGGGTCGCTACATAAAGAAACTGATTCAGCAGTAATTGACAACGGGTGAAATAATATATCTCCAGGAAATACGATTCTATTGCCATTCTATCTTTATTTGCATTTAAGTAAATACAATTAAATCTCTTGAATAAGAAGCTTGTTGCTGGTGTTTAGGTTGTCCTGTGGCATACGCAACATGGAAGGCATCGCTTCGTTGGACGACAGGTTGGGTTGTGCTGGTTTCTTGGTTGAATTGGCCTGTGGAGCCTGGAGCTTATTGCCCAAGGCCTGGGCAGCCGAAACCAGTTTGCTGTTGACCACACGGTTCGGCTTGACCAACTCGGCCAGATCGTATTCCTTAGCTGGCGGAGTGTCGGCCACTGTTGGTTTCTTGGCCACCGTTGTTGGCTTTTTGGGTACGGGTGGTGGCGCTTTCTTCTCTGCTTTTACTTCCTCCAATGGTGGTGGCTTATTGTCAGTCTTTTCCTTGGGCTTTTTAGTTTCGGCATCTGGTTTCAGCTCCTCGATCATCAAACGCGTGGCACTGGCCGGAGCCAGTTCACCCAACTGGGAATTTAACTTCTTCAGAGACTGCTGGGCGCTGGCGTTATCCGGATCCAATTCCAGCACACGCTGGTAGAGGTAATAAGACTAAGAAAGAAAAATAAAAATAGGTAATTCTTCTTGAATAACATTTCCATTTACCTCGCGACGTTTTCCTCGGGCATAGTGGGCATCAGCTAGGCGGAGACGAGCCTTAATATTTTCCGGCTCCAACTGCAGGCACGCCTCACAGTCCATTATGGCAGCCACATAGTTACTTTGCTTCATATCTGTCAGTGAATAATTTGGTGGCAATTAATTAGTTAATAAAAATCCCAAAGAAAAGATCTTTAAATAATATCTTACAAGATATAGCTCGATTGTTGTAAGCCCGGGCTGCGTTCTCCGGATCATATAAAATGGCACAATTATACTCTTCAATGGCACTGTCATACTCCTTGGCCTTGAAGTATTCATTTCCACGTAGTCGGTGTCTTAAGGAGAAATTTGAAAATTATATAAAAATTATTTAAATAAAAGAAAATACCTAAGTGTATTTTACTTGTCTGCAAATTGCTCACGTTCCAGCTGGCTGAGTCTCTTAAGCTGCGTTTGGAGGCGTTCATACATGGCATCCTTTTCGTCCTTTATCTCTTGTTTGGTAACAGGTTTATCCTTAATAGGAAGCTTCAAATCGGCCTCCTCCTTGCTCCGTTCCTCGTCTAGATCCATGCGCAGTATCTCCTCGTCGGGATCGTACTTATCCCACTTACTGTAGTCCGTTGACTTGATCCTGCTTTCCTTGGCCCTTGCCGGCTGTGGTGGTGCAGCTGGGGCAGGCTTTGCTGGCGCAGTGCTCGGTTTGTCCAGCTCGATTTTGCCTAGTTTGCGTATAGAAGGTAGATCCAGGGACTGTTTTTCGTTTTTTAACTCGTTCAAGGCACTATCCTTTGTTTTAATGTCCTCGGTCCAATCCTAAATCGATAAAGTTTATATAAAACCCATAAAACTTTATAATAACAGTTAGAAACCTACCAAAATGGGCTTCAGTTCCTTTTTGTCAAGGATATCACTCTTTTTTATCTCCTCCTCGAAGCGAAACAATTTGCTGTCCGGCTTCAGCTGCTTCAACTTCTCCTCCGAGCATCTTAAGAGGTCTGGAAAATATCCCTCCTCCCCGGAGCGCAGGATGTGCACGATTTTCTCCATTTCCCGTGCATTTTTGCATGTCTCCACGTAGGGAAAGTCCAGGTGGCTTAGCGGTATTTCATATTTCTCCAAGAGAGTTTTCTTCTTTTCCGATTGCATTATTTACGCTTTGCACTGGGAACTGAACGAAAAAGTTGTTATGGGTTTGTTGTTTTGAATCGAAGTTATTGATCAAGCAAAAATGTGCCGGCTTGCTTGGTTACCAAAATATATAAAGAGTTAGCATATATATCGAAAAATTAAAATAAGTCTCACAACTCTCGAAATCCACGTAAAGTAATGAAATATATTTAATCAAAATTTTGAATACAACTTCGCATTAATTTGAAAATTCTTTATTTAAACTTCCTTTGATAACTTCATAGTAGAAATTTAAAGCTTTAAAAAAAATTCTTCTACCAATGCCAATGCTTTGGCTAAAAATATACATTACTTTTGCTTTCTCTATTGTTTATGGTACAAAGATTAAAATTATTTTTACAAAACACAAAAGCCTTATTCATCGCATTGAAAACAACCCCAACTGTCAGAATTTGAGGCTGAGGCATAAAAGTGTATTTTAGCAGCACCCCGACATCAAGGTTCTATGGTGTAATGGTTAGCACTCTGGACTTTGAATCCAGCGATCCGAGTTCAAATCTCGGTAGAACCTTCTGAAACGGAATTATTTTTCTATTTTTTTAGATGTATTTTTTTGTTAGAAACACTTTCTAATTTCATTTCTCTCATTAATATTTCCTATTTTGAAATAAGCCAAGTGAAAAATTGCTGGTTTACGGCGATTGTTCTGGCCGAGGTCTATGTTTTGTTTTGCGCAAAACGGACTGCACGGTTCTATGGTGTAATGGTTAGCACTCTGGACTTTGAATCCAGCGATCCGAGTTCAAATCTCGGTAGAACCTGAAACTTTATTTTTATTTTTTTTTTAGTAATATTTTTTAAATAATTGATTAATTTTTAAAGACTTTTTTAAAAGGGAAACAAATAATTAACTGATTTATGGTAGATAAGGTTATTTTTTTTGTAAATAAATAAAGCAGTGCAACAAAGATTAGTTTACGGCAAAGCAGTGTGTAAATAAATTTTACATGAACTGCTTGCAGTTTTTAAATATTTATACCCTTGCGGAGTATTATAATTTTCGTCAGAAGTTTCCAACGCAAAATATGAGAACTTTGTATCATTTCAGATTTTCTTGCTAATTAAAAAAAAAAAAAAAAACTGACGACTATATCCGTATGGTATACAAACTTCCATTAATATTTATTCAAAACTAAGAAATAATTTCACAATAAACTTTTTTTAGTGTTTGAATCCCCTTGGACCAGACTTTGAAGCCAATTGTAGACTGCTCTACCGAGTTCATTGAAAAATCCAACTGCCGTCTCTTTAGCTACAGTGGACAGCACTCCAGTTGCATACTTGCTCTTTCGTCCTCCTTGACTCGGAACACCATCCACTAATATAGCGTCAGTATGCCTGGCGACAAGTCTGTCCAGCCTCTGTCTCTGCCTGGGCGGCATATAGGGCGAAACCCTATTATAGACAGCCACTAAGTTTTGTGTGTTTCTGATTTTGGATCGGGCGTCCGGGGAGCTGTGCATAATTTGGAGAACTTTCTGTTTTTCAGTTTGAGCTTGACGATATGTATAGCCCAGGCAGAGGGGGCTCAAGAAAAGTAGAATAAAGCACCTGAAAATCTTTAAATTTAAGCAATAAAATAATTAAATAATTCTTGGAATTATTTACCCCAGAAATATTGGAAGATTCATATTGTTAAGTCTGAGCTGGAAGCCAGAGTAAACAGAACTGATAATGTAGGAGGGAAGAAGCTGCATTTATAGACCAACAATTCGCAAAATTGATAAAGACTTGGGAAAAGTACAATATGACCAGCTTATCAGGGAACCTTTCTATAAATTAAACAATCATATTGTTCATATTCTTTAAATTTTATATAATGAACATATTTTTATTTGTAACAGTGCATTAATTTGTCATTAAAAAACAGCTCAGGTCATGACCTCGAGATAACCAAAGATTCCAAGAAATTCTTTAGCCATTAATCTTTTGTTTTGCATAAAAAATACAGAAAATCCTTCGAACTAAGAAACTTTCAATTTATTATATTCACTTACTTGCTTACTTCAGTAAAAACAAATAGTTCCCATGGTTTTAGTCAATTACGTTAGTTTATTAAGATCATTTTGTTTCATTTGCAGGTTGCATATGATATTGTAGATTCTACGCTTTGCTTCTATGAGCAAATCATCATTCAGTACGGCCAGCTCTTTGGTCACAAATTGGCCAAACTCTTCAGTTGCTGTTTGCCTATCACTTACGGGTCTTTCTATTCGTTCCAATTGCTCTATTCTCTCAACTTTAAAGCTTTGGCTATAATCAATATCAATTGATGGGCTGGAAGGGCACGGCTGAGTGCAATCCTCAAACTGATGGACAACTGAATCGCTGGAGTTTGTGGGATTGTCGATTAATTCTACTGTTGGCTGTATCTCGCTGAGCCAGGGCAAATCGTCTTCGGAGCTGCTGGTAGTGTCGGGAAAGGGCTCAAATTGGATGGGCTCCAGGTGGCACAGCAGCCGAGAGAGTTGGGAGTAGTGAATCCACTCTGACTTATCACCAACAGCATTGCGCTGAGCCCTGTAATAAGTCCAGTTGAATTCATACCATCAAAGTGCATACGAAGGTGCTCACCTGAACGTGCGGGTCAGCGATTCCATCTTGGACTTGATATCGTTTGGCGTCACTTGGAGGCCAAGGCCGTAGAGCTCTTGTTCCATATCCTTGTAGACATCCATCTTTTTGCGCTCACTCAGCAACTCGGAGTTGAACTGCTCCCACACGTTAACAAATATGATTTCCTCAGCGGCGTACCAGAATCTTCGTTGTTTCGCAGGTGTCTTTTTAGCTCTCTGTCTCTTCTTTCGATTCGCTGTGCTTCTCTTTGAGCGTTTGCCGTCCTCGCTCTTGAAGAGAGTGCTGGGACCTTCCTCCACGTAGACAGAGTTAAAGGGTCCGTCTACAAGAAATACCGATTACTAAAAAGGTTTAAGGTTGCTATAAACTACACTTACCTGAATCAATGTGCGCTTCTGCGTCATCGTTCATGTAAATTGATTTCTGTTGTCGGTCTGAAAGTAGAAACATTAGAATGTATCCAAAAATACCCATAGTGAGATCTTACGGTGACTGTTTACATCGTCCCAGTCCGGATCCTTGGCTAACTCTTTGGAGGTAGCTGCTATTATGGAAGCCATTGTGTCGAAATGCTCCCAGGAACTCGATTTATCGTCTCGGTTAGCATGCAACAAACTGAAATTGGAATGATATGTAGAACTGTGTCCCAGGTTTGACAGTTAAATTTAAGATACAGACTTGAAATACTTTCGCTTCAAGGATTCCATTTTGCTCTTGATTACTTGGCTGGTTATATCGATGCCCACTTCCCGGAAATGTTTTTGCAGCTCGGCATATGTTTCGACCAGTTTCTTTCGACTGTCAAACAGGTACAGGTTGTTCTTCCAGATCTCGATGAAGCAGTCCTCCTCCGAAGGCTGCCACTTCCTCCGGCCGGACACTAGAAGCGGGAATAATTAGGGATTAGGCCCTATAATCCAGTTAAAACGTTACACTTACTTTTTGAGCCGAGTTTTTTGTTTGTTTACAATTATTTTATGGCTAATATGACCGTACCGTGGGATGCTTAAAAAGGCAAGAGCATATGATCGAGGGATGGCGATGATATAAAAAATATAAACTAAATATATATACACTTTAAATTTATTATTGATTTTGTCATCAAAATTTGAACTAATATAAAACGAAGTAAAGCGAACTTTATATCAAAAACTTGGAAAATATTTATTTTTTTGTATATTAGTTTATTCATAAAAATAATATCGATAAATATCGACAAACCATAGGAAACCAGGGATACCTAGAATTCTCATTTAAATGAAAGACCGTTAAATTTAAAAGTTTCTATGGGAAAATTTTGCCAAAATACATGGTTACGAGCATTTAGCTATCTTTGCAGAACTATTTCGTAAAATACGCAAATTTGGAAAAAAGAAACATCGAATCATACCATCGTTGCTTTTTAATATTCCATAAACCTTAACCCAATTTCTCGAAACAATAAGAAACTCTTGTTTTGAATTAAATTACGTAAATACATAGTTTATTTAAATGTTTAGTGTAAGCTTTAAAACTTATTTACATGGTTGTGCAGCAGCGATACAAGTATTTCCGTGTGTGTGTTGGGCTTTACAAAATACATAATAGGTACTCGTACGTTAATAAATATATTTGTGTGTGTGTACTCTCCTTGCCACAGCAACATTTCAAAACCATGCATTAAGGACACTCGGTTTCCTGCCTACCTCGACTTCCCTCCTCCTTCCCACCTTGATTTTGGACTGACTACAAAATAGATTTTTGGTTCGCTTAGTGCTAGATTGATTCGCTTAGGACCTAGGGCTGTGTACGAACGTAAAGTACTCGACACTCGTAAGTAAGGATAATACAGATTTTACTCAAGCAGCATTAGATTTGCAGTATATAGAATATATATATAGTGTGGCCTGAAGTGATGCGGTGAATGAGAGCTATTCGAAGATCGAAACTGTGTGTGTTGCTTTCTATTTTTAGTAGGAACGTTGCAGAGCAATGCCAAGAAGCAGAAGAAGCGCGACTTACAAATAAATAAATGTACAATTGCAAAAAGTAAATCGGTTACCTAAACTATGCTGGCTAACTTACACGTTTATATCACTTTTCGCAAATAATTCGTTTCATTAAATTAAATTAATTTGACGCCTTCGCATGAATACAAATAATGGTAGTTGTTACATAAACTAAATCGCGTATTTTTTGGTTGAAATCAATTTGAGTTTTCCCCATTGGCTTAGAAGATGTTGATCTGGAACTCGCTGACGATGCCCTCGAGGAAGATCTTCAGGCTGTCGTACGAGTGCTTGCGCCAGTAGATGTTGTTGTTCACCTGCTCCAGAGCCAGATTGATGGTGGACTCCACAGCTGGCAGGCCCAGCTTGCGGCAAGTGGCGGCCAGGTCCTGCAGCTTGTGCTTGTGGTAGTCCTTGTTCATGTAGACGGTCAGCGATTTGATCATTGCAGACACAGTGGAGAAGCCATCGCCATAGCTGTTTGGGAATAATAAACAAATTTGTAGTACTTTCGTGTATTTTTAAACTCATGAATCCTTACTATTCGACAATCTCCTTGATGTTGCTCTGCAAAAAGTCAAAGGCTAGCTCGTGACCCACGGCATTGTACGCCACCGCTGTGAAGGCCCGGTCTCCATCCTGCTTCAGGATGCCCGAAGTGGGATTGATGGTCATGTTGAGGTACCTATGGAAAGGAGACTTTTGAAGTCATGCTCTTATTTAAAAGTTCTAAAGACTCACTTGGACAGCAGCCATGGCTTGGTGGTGCAACCCAAGGAGCCCAGGATCTCCTCCTTCTCCGAGGCACTCGTTGTCGTCTTGTACTGTTTGTAGGCAAAGTACCACTCCTGGAAGGAACCCTCTGCCAGAGCTGTGCAGTAAATCACTGACTTGAGATTCGGCTTGATGCTGTTTTTTTAGAAAAGAAAATTTGTTTAGAGAGCTTCTTTTTCTTAGGAGGAGAGTTTAACTCACGGATTCTTTTTGGGATCCCGCATCCACTCTCGGAACTTCAGCTGAGCCACTTGGGTGCAGCGATCGTAGTTGAATTTGCAGGCCAAATTAGCCACCAGGGCTCTGTGTTGCAGCTGCAGATGGGACTCATTATCCGGCTCATTCAGGCCATACCGATCATAGGCAGGACGAACAATGAACTTCATGAAAGCCTGATCAAGTGAAAAATATTAATATTTAGCATATGTAAGAAGTAAATGTTTTCATTGATCTCTCACCCTAAATGTCTCATAGGCAGGCTCTCGCTTGAGGTTATTGGCGAGATAGTTGAGTCCCCGACTGGCGGCGCTCCACAGCAGCTCATCGTCTACAGCCGTGTATAGCTCCATCAGGAAGGTTAAGCTGCGGAATAATATTATTTAATAATAAAATATATATAAAATATATATGCTTAGTGTCCAACTCACGGTATATCATAGGTCAGGTACTCCGCCTGCGCCAGGTGCAAAGCATCGTCCAGCAGTTGAGCTCGCGTTATCCTCGGCAGCATGCTAAAGTTCTTCTTGAGGGCCAGCCAGGAGGTCAGGTCGTAGTTGACCCGGTAGTAGCCTTGACGGTTCAGGTTCAAATAGATCACGTTGTCATTGTTGTCGCTGTTGGTAAAGACATCGCTCACGATGAGCTCCTCCTCGTCCTGGCTCCGCATCCAGTGTGTTGGCACATTGTCGCCCTTGTGCAGCTCGTCCGTCTCGAAGGTGATGGGTACAAACCAGCGGCTCTGGTCAGCAGGGTTCTTGGTGGGCAGGAGGTAGCGCTCCTGTCGCAGCACCAGATCAGCTCCTCGGCGCTCCACATTGACCACAGGATAGCCCGGCTGAGTGATCCACGAATCCATAATTTGTTTGATAGACAAATCCTTTGGCAGCGTGCCCAGCTCGTGACCATGGTATGTGAGGATTTCCCACAGGTCGTCTCTGTCAATGTTGCCATAAGCAAACTTCTTCAGCAGATCCCGCGTGGCCGAACGGAAGGCCTCATCACCCACGATCGAGTTAAGCATGCGCAGGAGGATCGTGCTCTTGGAGTAGCTGATCGGATTGAAGATGCGCTGCACGTCGCTGGTGGAACGAACCTCGAAGGAAATGGCGTGCGAGGTGTTGTCCGAGTCCAGTTCCATTGAGGCAGAGAACTCAGAAACAGTGAATGTGTCCATCACCTGGAACTCTGGATGGGAGAACTCCAGGGCCTTAAAGCTCATGTAGCAGGCGAAACCCTCTTTCAGCCAGAGATCGTCCCATCTCTTGGGTGTCACCAAATTGCCGAACCACTGATGGGCCAGCTCATGGGCAACGATATCGGCCACGAACTGCATGTGGTACGAGGAGGACGCCAGCTCTAGATCCTCGGGCACAAGCAGTGCCGAGTCCCGGAACGTAATCAGTCCCCAGTTCTCCATTGCTCCAAATCCAAACTCCGGCACGGACACCAGATCGATCTTCGGCAGCTGGTTCTTGATGCCAAAGTAGTCCTCGAAGTAGGGCAGGAACTTGCGGACCATCTTGTAGGCATAGTGGGTCATCTCCACATACGGCGATCTCGTCCACAGCTCCACCCGCGGCGCCATCGCACTGTCCAGGTTGGCGTACTGTGAATCCACCATGTTGGACACGATGAAGGCCACCAGGTATGTGGGCATTTTGGGAGTTGTCAGGAAGTCGTCCCTAATGTAACCAGGACGGTAGCGAGTGCTGTGCGCCTTGGGCATGTTGGACAGGGACATCTTGAACTCGTTGCTCCGGATAATGCTGATGGTGAAGTTGGCCTTCATGTCGGGACGATCGAAGCAGGGAAAGGCGCGCCGGGCATCGATGGGGGAGAACTGCGTGCTGATTACCCATCTAAAGGTAGGGAGAGATTAAGTTAGTATTTTGAGTATTAATTTTACTTAATTAATTAAGCTACTTACTCAGTCTTCTTGGTTTCTGGATTAAGGTAGCTGGTCTTGTAGACACCCTGCAGTGTGTCCGTCAGCTGGCTGACAAAGTCCAGGCTCAGAAGCAGTCGCAGCGGTGTCTCCCCAGACAAAGCCTTGTCCACATGGATCACAAAGGTGCCATTCTCATCGCCATAATCGCTGTCAAAGTCCACTTCCTGCTCATCAGTCACATTGCTGGTCCTGTCTGGTAAGGCAGCTCGTATCACCCGCACATTGGAGATGCTCACGTTGTGGACATCAAGTACAATGGGTTCCCAGCTGGTCACCTTGGATACATCCCGCTCGATTTCGATGGTCAGGCTGCCGTTGCTGGCCGATACCTCCACATGGGGCTCGATGAGCAGGCTGCCAGAGAGGAGGATAAGGCATCATTATACTTGTTAGTATCATAAAAATAGCTCGCCAGATTGCAGGTGAAATGCAAATGGCTGCCAAAAATGTCAGGTTTGCCCCGTCAAAAGTGCCAATCAATCAATCAGTCGCCGCCGCGAGTTCAGGCAGGAGAACAGTCTGCACATGTGTTTGGCACCCATTCGGTGGCACATTCGGGGGCAATGCAATTCCCATTGCGATCTGCCTCGAACTTCGAATGCCGCAACTAGTCGGGGATGGCGGCAAATGAAATGCATGCCATCATAAGTCGCCACGGCAATCAAAGCCAAACAAGAAGCGCGATAATTGTGGGGTTAACTCTATGGAAGATGGGATACCCTAAAAAAGGATCTAATAGATATTCTAGATAACGTTATGGTACGAAAAAAGTTATTAAATCTGATGTATAATACTTAAGTTACTAGGGTCTCTCTTGCATCTTAAGAAGTTTTAATATCAGGCTTCCTCTCACTTCATATATATTATAATACATCTCTTAAGGTTTTTTAAAGATTTTTTAGCAAGCAAAGTCAATCAATGCTCAACAGGGTATTCCTCTTAGATTAAATATCAATTTCCCCCCCCAGCACGAATGCCAAGAATGCCGCAGACCAAGTGGCAGATGCGGCCTGGCTGGAGTTCCAGCCTCCATCCACCATCCATTCACCAGTCTTCTGGCCGCCGCCAATCTGGAATCCCCTGGGTGCTGGCTTTGCGCCTAGTTGCAATTAATTGAGGCGATTGGCTTACAATGCGTGCGCTTGGGGCAACCAGGAAGCGGGCTTCTAGCAATTTGCAATGGGGTATGGGAGTGAGAGTATCTTGCAGATACTGGTCAAAAGTGTTGCTTTGATCGGCAGCTGCAAAATCAGTTGCCATCGATCCGCTAGATCGTGCAGCACTTGGACTGCACTTGGGCCTGCACTTGCCGCCATTCATCAAGCATCGATAGACCAGACTTTTATCTATGACTTTTCCATCGGTTTTTCCCTCCAGCATCTCTCCTGACTTTTTCCTCCAATGTCTCATCCGACTTTTCCCCGGCGTCTGAGGCTGCGTGCGGTGCTCGAATTAATGCCCAGCTTGGGCTTTCTGTGTCAATTATATTAATGCAATGCGGCTACCGCGGAGCCGCGCATCTTCATCTGGCCAAAGTATCTGCCATCTCCTATCGGAGCATCTCTACCCCGGCGCAAGTATCTGGCGCATTATGTCATGTCGACAGTCGGCGTGCGTTTATGCTTTCCTTAGATCTTTGCCGCCTCAGTTCTAGAGTGTGACCGATGGCTGGCAGGTCTTGGCTGCCTTTAGATGGCCATCTCCTGTGGCGACCTAAGCAAGCTGCTTGTTGGCCACTTCAAGTGGCTGGTGTCCACCTCGTCGGAGCAAGTGAACTGCGACGGCTCAATCCTTGACCCAGTTTTTTAGGTAACAGTGGTAATAGAGAAATAAACGTGTACACACGACCCCACAACTGTGACGTCAATGGGGGTTGACTTGGGGCGGATGCGAGTGAAAGAGTTCGCGGGTCTAAGGCGTTGCCAAGGATAAAGATAAGGGGATAAAGGAACTAGGATAAGTCAGGGTGTGGGAAGCGATATTTATGAGTTAGGGCCTGATAGAAGTTTGGCCTCTTAATCCCATTACAATGTATTAGCATTTGGAGCAAGGAAGTGGAGAATAGGGGAAGGTTCTAAAAACTAATGTCTGGGGATAAGTTTAGCCTGATTCCATTGGGTTGGAAATATAAAAGGGTTAAGAGGAGGCCACCCTGTTTTGCATAAATAAATATTTATTAGATTTATGCAATAGAATAAATGCTGTATTTCTGTTTTATAAGAATATGTACCCTCTTTAACTGAGTTAAAACAAAGGGGAAATAGTTAAAATAGTTTTGACATTTTAAATACCTCTCAAATTGTCCACTTTTCATCTCAATTATTGTTGACTTGCCTTCCTTAGTTTGCACTTAAAACCCTCTTAAAAACCTGATACTTAATTGCTATGATTTCCCACCCATTAACAAGCTCTTCTAAGCGCCTCTAGTTAAACGATTTAGTTATCAAGACTAATATCACTTGTCAGGCGGTTCTCTTAACGTGTCACAACACAGCACATCACATCACGATAGATGCACTTTGGTCAAACAAACTGATTAAGAGCGCCGTCAACTGTCGGCGGGACATGACCTGGATCAATTCCGGCATTATTTCCAGCGACAGGCCCAGAGATACGGAGAGCCGGAAACGCCGGGAAGATCTGAGTGAGCAATTTGAGTGTCAGTTGGGATTGCATCTTTCCTCGAATCGAAAGGCGCACATGCAAAGCAATTTAAGCAACTGAAGGAGCGCTCTTGACGGGCGGTGATTTTCATTAGGAGCAATTGCGGTTTAAGTGAGAAATTACTTGGGGAGCCACCCTCATTAATGGCACATTATTTAATCAACTCACCTGTAGTGCAGGGGCCGCCAGCCTTCGTACAGCTTGAGGGGTCGATCCATGGGCTTGGTGGTGTTATCCTCGATTTCTGTCGCCGGCACTGGTATATCACCCACTGGTGGGGCCACCACCGCCTTCTTTTCCTGCTCCACAATGGGCGGCACTGCCGGTGGTGGAGGAGCACTCGTGGTCAGCGAGGGCGTGTCCAGCTGCGGGATCGGCGGGTAGTTAACATTCACCCAGCCGGCGGTTTGGATTGGATTATCGGCGGCTGCTGATGGATGGATGCATCTATAAGGAACGGAAGAGGTAGAATCAGTTGGTAATCAAGTTTGAGTTAATGCAAAGTGCCCTGGTCACACCCAATTCTTGGAGGGACCCTTCCTTAAACCACTTTCACTTTCACTTTCCCAATGAGGTCATGTCGTCTCTCCTTCGACTGCCAATTAGCACGCTTGCGAAAACGTTTAGCAAAAAATGCAAAACGAAACCACAGAAAGCAAATAACCGGAGAACACTAAATAAGCAAAGCCACGCCCGGATTTGATTTGGGTTTCGGTTTACACCCATCCTTACTCACCCGGAACCCACTTCCTTGGGACTGATTCCCTGTCGGGTCACAAAGTAGGTGACTGCAATGGAGAAGAGCAGGGCCACCAGGAAGATGAAGGCGGCGATGATCAGGCACGCCTTGGAAACATAAACCCCCGACGGAGGTCCATTGAATACATATTTTTGGCCATTTTTGGTCTTGAGTTGACCGCCTGGAAAGGAAATACAAAATAAGAAATTATTAAACAATATAGATTAAAAATATTTATGAGGTAAAAAATTACTACAGAATCAATTTAAGAGAGAGTTCACATTTACTTAGCTTGGTAACATAAAAACAATTTAAAATAAACGATTGAAGAGAGTTATATGGTTTTGAGTCTTTATACATTTTTCATCAATATTTCCAATAGGTATGATAACATTTCGTAAAGACCTGAAACACTCATAAATCCCAAGTTTTATTCATATATTTTTTTTTGTGGTTCTCTCCCCTCAAAACAGAAAAACGAGAAAGAACTTTATAGGCTGTCAGAAATTATCACACCCTCGTTTTTATTTACACAGATGTATGTATCTTTTACGTCTCGGCCATAAAGTTTATGCTTTGTCCAATTAATTGATTGTTTTCAGTGCATTCAAAAATTGTTTATAGATCTTCGTATCTAATTATTTCGGATTGGAAATTCCTCACATGCCGTTGCAGCATATGAATATATATTGGAATCCACGATGTAAACAATTGATGGCAACATCAAATTGATTTATAGCATAATTTGGCCAAGAGTCGAGTGCTTCGAAAAATCAAAATGTTAGCAGGCCATTTAGAGGGCGTCGACAGCGACATGTGGAAAGCCGATATGCTTCAAAGTGCCTTAAACTGATCGTTAAACTAGCTCTTTATGGCAAAAAATGCAAGTTGAGGGGAAAATTAATGTTTAGCTCATATTAAAAGGGCAAAACAGTTTGTTGAACAAACGAAGAAGAACTTGAGTGTTTGGGCCCGAAGCCAAAAAGGGAGGATCACAGTGGCACAGGAAAGTATTACAATGTGATAATTAATATTAACATAATGCATTTTAATATTTAATTATTCTGTTAAAAAATGCAATCTTACAAATGATTAAATTGTAGTTAGAATTAAATGCTCTTGGTTTTGAAAATACCAAACCTACAAACTTTTAGATGAGTTGTTAAAATCTAATTCTGGAAAAATCCTAAAAAGAATTTAAATTTCACTGCTTTTATTTATAGTTTTATGAGTAATAATAGCACACTTTTTGTTCATAAAGTCACATTTTCCTGGTATTCTTATCTGAAAACACTGTGCTACTTAGTGCATGATGAGCCATGATAAAAAAGAGATAAGATGAAAACTCCCGATAAGCGAAAAAATTCGTACTTTGCGGAAGTAGATAGCCGACATCATAATCAGATGATAAGGTAAGCGAGTACTTACAGCACGCACTGTGCGGTGCCACTGTCAACGAACGGGAGCAGAAATAGCAGCACGTGCTGGGAATTTTCAATTAGCCGATTACCATTACCATTTCTATTTCGCGCTGGCCTTCACCGGAGAAGGCCTGAAAAACTCACAACTTTTATTTTTATGACGTGTGTGCGCATGGCACTTTTATAGGAAAGGCAGGCAGGGGCAGTGTCAGTGACTCTTTCGAACGCCACTCGTATCTTGTTTTAATTAAATTTCACTAAGAGCCCAACCATGTTCCCTGGCTTTCTAACGCACTTGCCGCCCCTTTCCCCTTTCACCTTTTACACCTGTGGCCATGCAGTTCTGCATTCCAACATATGTATGTAAGGTCCCATCCCATTCCCATTCCGGGAATCTCCTGCAGCTTTGATCTGCAACCACGCTGCGGTGGAATTTATGTGGTGCAGCCGAAAATAAAAAAGCAACTGCACCACCTGCGGCTGCGAGCGACTTGTGATCTCTGATAAATCAGTTGTCAAGAACTATAACTCAGCGATAGCGCAAACACGCCCTGAAAAGCTTTTACAGTAATTTACCCGATTTTCCATTTTCTCGTTTCAGTTTTTCCACATTTATTTATTGTTTGTTTCTGGAGGAGATGTGGAGGTGGCAAAGATCTCATCTTAATGAGAACACATGATGAACCTCAATTTCCGCCCTGGGCAGGAGGGTGTGCGTGTTGCTTCATTAGCGACGGAGAACTAATAACTCTATCAAACATCAACTCTATCCCCTTTCCGACCAGAGAGACAATTTAATATTCATAAGTCGAAGTTTAAGTAGCGTCAAGCGACAATAAAACATTCAAATTAAGTTGGTTCGCCGGCTCTTTTTTTTTGAATGAAGTGAAATTCACTCTGTGGGTGTCAAGCGTGAGGCGCCATCAAACTTGGGGGGAAACACCCACGGGAATTCGTTGGGATTAATCATTTTAATACCAAAGCCGACAAAGTGGTTCTGATGAGCTTGAATCTTTATCTTGAATCGATGTTCTAGGGTTGTGTTGCTGTTAAAATGAAATTAGTCATCGATTTTGAGTTTTATTTTAAGTTAAGTTAAGGGAACCTTTTTCTCGTAATACTCCTAGGTAGGGATGTATTTGGAAACCAAATTTCCGAAGTGGTGTAGCGAGAAAATAAGTTTCAATAAGTTTAATAAATGAAAATGAAGATGATCGAAAAAATGAATAATATATCGATTATTTCTAAAACTGTTTTTGACAAATGTTTTTTAATGTATGGTTCCTTTTGTATACTTAAAGGATATTTTTAATAATTAGGTCACACCCAGCATGCTTCTTAAACATGGATACAGTATCAACATTTTTTTGCCATTTAAGATGCATTTTTAACGATATAAAACTATATATATATTTTTTAATATTTTAAGTACCTGTTTTCATGATAATAAAATCTAGTTTAAATTTTGAAACATACCCAAAAATCTGTCCTTCGATATGTAATCGAAATGAAAACGTTTTCTTATATTTTTCGTATCCTCAAGTTTAAAATTACGCAATTTGGCAACAAATCCGTGGAAAGGACCACCGCCCGCCTGAGTGGCGGAGCCTGCTGATGATGAACCTGGCGGTGAGGATAATGAAGCAGAAGCGGATGCGGATGCGGATGCGGTTTTGGATGCAGATGTCGGAGTGGCTGCTGCTGCTGCTGATGCTGTGGTGGTGGTGGTGGTGGTGGGCGCGTAAATTGCGGAGGCCATTAATGGGATTTGCAGTTTGGGATTGGTATAGGATATGATGGCTGCATTTTACGTAGAAGGAGTAGAAGAAAAAACAGAGAGCAAGCTGGAGTTAAAGCCGAAATGAATTTGAAAGCAAGGTGAAATGGTTAATATTATTAAGCGAAATTATGAAGGATCGTGATCGAGTGTGCGTGGGAGGAAATTAAAATTAAAAGTAAAACACAAAAGTAGAACTCGAACTATTTAATTAAATGACATTTAATCAAATGGGAAATTGGGGTGTGTGGAAAATGTAATGAAAATGCGTTCAGTGGCACGTGTCGCTGCCAGGGGTCCGTAACCCTATCTTCCTCGCCCATTCGATTTTCCCTCCCTCGCATTTTCCCCTCTCGATTTCTCGCTTTGTTATTTGCCAGCGATGCGTGAGTGTAAATTGCACAGAATCATTTGCCGATTGCCGGCGCCAAATGTTTGAAATATCGCTAAAAATATACACACATTTGCACAATGTAAGAA
>VNJR01005309.1:0-11524 GCA_008042585.1 Drosophila punjabiensis
CCCAGTTCCCCCATCGGCGACAGTTGCACCTCCATCGAAACGCAATACACTTCGCAGGCCAGCCTGCCAGTGGGTCCTCCCAATGCCACCAGCACGCCGTTTAGCAGCAACATGTCCCTGCCCATCGCCGGACCCGTCAACCAGAATGCTCCCCCGGCCAATGGGCCCTTCCCCACGTTGCCCCGTGAACCAAGCACTTCGCGGGGAGTTTTTGACTCGAACGGCGGCACGCTGGCGGACAAGATGTGGAACGTTTCCCTGCAAATCCCACCCGGCGCCATTCCGGCCGGAGTGCGGCAGGAGATCTACTTCACCGTCAGCGATCCGCGAATGGGACAGGCGGTCGGGGGTCCCCCGCTGGACATGGAAAATGGTTGGTCTAACTAAACAACACACACTCTCCTCCGTATTGTATCCATCCACCAAAAAAAAAGAAACAAAACAAAAAACACACAGCCACTTCCACAAGCCTCTTGCAAGAAACTAAAGCAACCCACACACGTGTCTTCCGTCTCTGATTTTGATTTGGATTGCAGCGTTATTTTTCTTAATGTTATGCTTATTATCCTTAATATATGGTGGATGGTTATTTGCTGTAGTTAGTCCTATTAATCCCAAGTAGTTTTTGGTTTTTACTAATCTGTATGTGTTTGCTTCTTGCATGTAACTCCATATTCATTAAATTAAATTTTATCTAAATTTCTGTTCTCTTACACTATTTTTCTTAATTCTACTTTTTTAATTTGCGTACCGTGTATAACATAAAAAACAAGTAAATTGTTTATTAGAAATTTTTCCTGATTTATTGTTGTAATATATATTTTGTATTATTTTTCCTATTGTATTTAAATGTAAAGAAACTACCCTATTGATCCTTTCAATTCACTTTTTTCTAAACCTTTCCTGAAACAACAATCAACAGAGATGCCACAGAAATCGCTGTATAAAGAATTAAAATCAATGAAATGACAGAAAGTTAATGTAAATTTCAATACTATTGTTGCGTACTTTATGACCCTTTTACCAACGATTTAAGTTCACAGCGATTTCGTTGGCAATTCTGTATATATTTTTGTTTTCTCTGTGCCCACTTAAACTATATATAACTTTATATCGATTTACACACTCTATTAAACACAAAATCAAATTGCATTTAAACACAACCAATAGAACTTTATCATCAATCTGATTCTTATATATTATTCACTATTTGCAATCGCAGGTGAGACAATGCTATCACCGCTGGTGATGTGTGGGCCGCAGGGCCTTGAGTTCCTGGTGCCGGTTACACTCAACATACCGCACTGCGCCGGACGGACTGCGTCACTGGGACTGGCCCTGAAGGCGACCGACAGCGAGAAGAACCTGCACACCGAGTGGGACAACATTGATCTGCCCAGCAACGCGGCCGCCCACACGGTCTCCGTGAAGGTGGATCACTTCTAATCAGCAGCACTGCTCATCCATAAACATAAGCTCGAACGATAAACGCAATTGTAAATAGATCCATAATATTATTTTAAGGCCGCAATTCCAGGGCAAGCGAACCGAACTCAGCCAAGAGAGATGGAGAAACTAGGCATTGCTTGTAATGTAATAATTAATAATTAATAATTAATTTTATCCAATATTGTCTGTTGATTGTGCCTTTGAGTGATCGTTTGGCTCTGCCTTTGAACTACGTATATTATTGACCTAGAAACCTATGAATCGAATGCAAAGAATATTTGTAAAAAGCGAGACTATCGTATAAGTTTCTTTAAAAATTATTCTGTATATTTTAATGTTACCAATTACTTTATTCGATATATTTACATAACTTTTACATAACACATTTTAAATGATTTATTTGACATTTACTTAGCTATTCGCATATTGTTTCGACCCATAATCCATTACAATTGCATTCAAATTGTTAGTTGCTTGCAAATATTGCAAGCAAAAGTTAAACACATACCATAAAACATCTATATAAATCGTAGCGATATCTTTAGGATCTATACAAGCGCCTGTATAACCAGAAAAACCCTAATATACAATTATTTATATGCATTTTTGTATTAAATAAATATACGCATGTGGAAAGCTTGGGATTAAATAAATGAGCAAAATAATAAACACACGGTGTACTATATTTTTTGTAGGATTATGATATAATAGCTACAAAAATATCTACAAGAGGATGAGTTGAAAGAAGGGAATTGATTTAAGAATGTAAAAACGCTTTGCATTCAGCAAAAACAACGCTCTTACAACAACCACATTTTTACAACAACATTATTCCGCTTAATTTTCCCGAAAATCAAGACGAACAAGACAGCCATAGTCGAATCCATCTAAATGATTTATAAAAATGTCATTTTGTCAAAATTTTGAAATATAGCTAGATGAGCATTTCTAATAACCACTAGGACTACATTTTTCCTTAGTACTGCAATATAGCTATATAAGCATCACTCACAAGTGATATGTAGTGTTTTCCCTACATGGCATTATAGCCGGTAAGTATCTCTGGTCGTCAGTATTGCAATATAGCTAAGTACATAAGAATTATTGGAAAGAAAAATGTGAAATTCCTAATGAGGAATTTAGGTAGATAAACATCTCTGCTGCCAAGTGAGATGTCATTTTGTCCCAATATTGCAATATAGTTAGGTGAGCATCTCTGATGACAAGTGGGATGCATTTTTGTCCCAATATTGAAATATAGCTAGATGAGCATCTCTGCTGCCAAGTGACATGCCATTTTGTCCCAATATTGCAATATAGCTAGATGAGCATCACTAGTAAGTGTTGTATTGTCCGAATATTGCAGTATAACTAATTGTGCATCTCTGGTTCCAAGTGAGATGTCATTTTGTCCCAATATTGCAATAGAGCTAGATGAGCATCACTGATCCAAAAACAGCGATCGGTGAAGTTAACGAACAATCTTATTTGTTCGTTTCGCCATTTTATGTAACAGGCTCGCAGAAACCAGGAGAATGACGAAAGAGACTGGTATAAACTGTTATAATAATGATACGCCCATTTAAACATTTATACCTTTTTCTTGCCTACAACAACCACATTATTACAACAAAAACATTTTCTGGATAATTTCTCTACAACAACAATACTTTTCCATCAAATTTCCCGAAAATCTGAAGCGAATTGCACGTTTCCAGATTTTGGGTAACAGGCGAACAGAAAGCAGCAGAAGACGACGGTGATCTGTTTAAACTGTTATAAAAATCTTGGCACCATTCGATCGGAGTTTCGAACCTGTTTAAGATCTTGGTCTAGAAGGTAGCGCAGACTTCAACCACCTTTTATGACGGGTAAATAAACGTATTTTTAAATTTAAATTTAAATTTTTCTGTTAAGTTTATGCATTTTATGTTTTCTTTTGTTGTTGTACGAATTGTTGTTGCTTGTTTTTGTAGTTGTTGTAGGCAACAATAACTTTCAATTTTGATATTTTCAGTACAAATTCATAATGTCTGGATTTTATGTAACAGGAACACAGAAAGCAGCAGGTAGCGACGGAGATCTGTTATAAACTGTTATAAAATTCTTGGCCGCTTTCGATCAAAGTTTCGAACCTGCTTAAGATCTTGGTCTGGAAGTTAGCACAGACTGCAACCCTCTAATGGCGGGACATTTTCAGATTTTTAAATTCAAATTCCATTTTGGCGGTTAAATTAATATAATTCTATTTTTTATTTGTTGTTGTTTCTAGGACCACATCTCTACAATACCTTTCCCATAAAATTTCCTGAAAATTTACGAGCAAATTGCCTGTTTCCTGATTTTAAGCAGCAGCAGAGGTACCATTCACATCACTTACCATTTTTTGTTTCTTGAATATATATCCACAAATAATAAATATAAAAACAATCGAGCTGCTTGTTTTATATACACGATATTTATTTGTTGTATATGTAAAAAACTGAATATATGTATATGCAAATGTTTCCATGTCCATTGCTTCACAACGAAAGCTAACAAAGACTCGCAAAGCACTTTAAATCTTAAAGATTAATTACATCGAGTGTACGCTTCCAGAGATTTGATTAATAAAAATACAATTATAAAACTAAGCAAAGGAAACAATAAAACAGTCTGACGATAGTCTGTCGAGGTCAAGTCCCTACGTGGCAGGCGTGGCTGTTGGAGTAGTCACTGCTGACGCTGGTGGTGCTGGTCCTGGTGTTCCCACCGAGCCGGAGGTAATCGAGGCGGTGAGGAGCACCTCCTGATC
The DNA here is from genome assembly GCA_008042585.1 of Drosophila punjabiensis. Classification (NCBI taxonomy): domain Eukaryota; kingdom Metazoa; phylum Arthropoda; class Insecta; order Diptera; family Drosophilidae; genus Drosophila; species Drosophila punjabiensis. Next base: position 4,244 of record VNJR01005309.1, read on the forward strand.
TGGTATAACCGATACAGCCTCCTTCACATATCCGTAGATGTGCTTGCGTGTATCGTTGACTACATCGCGCACCATCAGCTTAAAGAAGTTGGTGTGCAGGGGCGTCTCCGCATAACGCTCATACTGATCCAGCGAATCCTGCAGCTTAAGGGTTAGATCATAGTTTTTTCGCACCACATCGAGTATTTGATCCTCCGTCGGTGTAGATAAGCCTTGCTCCGCCAGCCACTCCTTAATCTTGTTCTGGAAATGCTTTACGATGGCCAGGATATTCACTAAAGCGTTCAGCAGTTTGATCACATCGTCCTTGTACTCGCACTCGGGCATCGTTGTATAGCGAAGAACTATTAATCAAATAGAGAAATTAAAGTTTTCCAAGGTAATAAAGCCATATACTCCTTACCCATGGCATGTATTTCCGTAAAGACCTTCTCCTCGCGGTTTAACTCGTAGTAAAGCTCATCGTAGCTATTAGTGGTCGCCAGAAACGTATCTCCGTAAGTGATAAATAGGTTAAAAATATTCACGACTTGAAGCGACAGGTGGAAAATATTGCACTTCTTCACCAGGGTCTGCTCCTGGTTGACTAAGAATCGCAGCAGTCCAATTAAAGCCGACCAGAGCTCCTTCCATGGGTAGTTTAGGCGCACGCGACAGCGCTTCTGATAGCACAGAATCCGGTGAATCACGCCGATGCACAGCAGATAGAGCTCCATGGGGAACTTCTTCATCAAATGGGAGACTATAAACTCCACCAGGAGGTCAAGTAAAGTGGCAGCCAAGGGCTGCGACTTGCCGACTCGGTCCACATTCAATTTTCGATGTCTCATCTGCGCCCGATGCAGCATCACCTTGAATGTGAGGTTGCTGTCGTGCATCATCGAGTTGGCGTACTGATCCTCCGAAATGCAGGTGAGGATGAGGAAGCACAGCTTCAGGTTGGCAATGCTTGACTCGTTCTTATTGTCCTGCATCACGATTGAGCAGTACTGAAAAACGGCCACCAGCAGATTGGTCGGGTACTGCGTGATGTCAATTATCGGCGCATTGGATAGGTCCGGAACGGGTTGCGCCAGGCTCAAGGTGTTGCTGGGCGATGGTGGTGCACTGGACTCTGCTTGTGTGTGCGCCAGAGTAGTGATAAAATTCCTGTTCAGATGCACAGCTTCATACAGGGCCAGGAGGAGTCCATTGTTGGCCTTGATTTGCTGCACCCGTTCGCATCCCTCGTCCGACACAAACATATTTCCAACGATATTCGAGAGAGAAGAGAACCAGGAGGAGGACTGCACATTGTTGAGACTCTGGATGTACTGGCGACAGAAGTCGATGAGCGATTGCGATATCATTTGCCCGTAGCTGAAATATGATAAAGTTTTGCTCATTATCGAAATATGATATGAGGGCGGAACGTGGCGAACTATCTACAAAAGACACGTAATAAGCTACTTACCCATTCAAAGCCAGCTCATCTGCCAGTATGGAGAGCTGCACTACGTACGGATTTGTGGCCTCGTGCTTGCGGTAGTTCACCAAGATGGTCAGTAGGATTACGATGTCATGGCCGTGCTGGGTGCGGAACGTGGGATCGCTGAGCAGCCGGACGAAGGCGTCGAACATGCTGTGCATCATCAGGTGTTCAAAGAGCGAGTTCTGATTGACGTTGTCCGTTCCCGTGACCAGAACTTGCAGCAGTTTCAGGCACATAAAACGGGCATTCTCCGGGACATCACCTAGTAAAATGCGATTGCAGTACTGCATCAGAAGCTTCAGCCACTCGTCCATCTTTTCGTGGCCGAAGATCTCGTTGAGTATGTTGATCGAGGGATCCGAGTTGGATTTCTTGAAGATCCCGTAGAAGAGAGAGCACAGTGTCTGCAAGCTGTTGCACAGGCGCTTGGGATGATCTTCTGGGGGAAATTGGGGAATATAGGTGGATCATGGTATTAATGCTGGGACCAGCTGATTTACCCGTGTCCAACATTTCGATGCATCTCTGGAAGAGAGTGTTTAGGTTCGGCTTCACCACTTGCAGCTGTTCGTTGTTGAGTTTCCCGATCTCGTTTTCCAGCGCCTCGAAATTCGGCTGCAGCAGGAAGAACTCGTTCCAGAATTCCGGGCTCTCGCTGCTGGGATCCTCGCCGCGGCACAGGAGCTCGTATATGTAGACCACCTGTCATAAAAATTAAAAATTAACAATTAACGATGCACAATCACTGTGGGTGGAGCCTCCGCCACACACCTTCTCCTTGGGCCGCTTGGTGGAGCCGCTGCCGCTTCGTTTCCGTGAGGTCATAGTTGGGATGTGGACAGTATTGACTTATGGGATATACTTCAGAAACTCATAGTCTGCTCAAAATAAAACCAGGAAGTTGGCAAAATAAATTGGACAAATATTTAACTTGGTGATTTGTTGGAGTGCTGCCACCTGGCATGTGTCGAAAATTACTAAAAATGGCCTTACCGCAGTGTTTTGAAAACAGATCTTAATTCGAAATTTATAAGCCTCTCCAGCTTTTAAAAACATAATTGCGGGGAATATTTACTATTAACAGACAGAAATATTTTATTTTGAGGGTTCAATTTAGTATTTAGAATTGTTCAACTGGACTAAGCATATCGATAAGTTCGGGATTTTTATCAACTCAAAGCGCCGTCACACTGTTCTTTTCAACAGCTGTTCCCAAACGCGCAGTAGTTATTGTATTTTCCTTTCGCTTCGAATTTCACAACAATACTCAACTAGTTGTATTGATTTACTTAAATTACAATTAGCTAGTGAATATGTCTTTGGTCCGCAACTCATCCCGACTGCTGTGCTCGCAGCTGAAGCGAGTGCAGAGCGTGCCGGTGGCCCTGTACCATGAGAATGTAAGTTTATCGCCCGATTTCCAATTGCCGCGCGGAATGCTCTTTCGTAATATCTAGAAGCCGTATACTATATTTTTAAGACCCCACTTTGTTGTCGTTTTCATAGACAGCGTTTCAGGCAGCACGCAAACTGATAAGACCGATAAGGAATCTTCCGTGACTAACTGATTCTTGTTTTTATTGTTTTTGTCGTTGACAGGTCGTTGAACACTACGAAAACCCGCGCAACGTGGGATCGCTGGACAAGAAGGATGCCACAGTGGGCACTGGGCTGGTGGGAGCTCCCGCCTGCGGTGATGTGATGAAGCTGCAGATCAAAGTGGACGAGAATGGCAAGATTGTGGACGCCAAGTTCAAGACCTTCGGCTGCGGCTCAGCTATTGCCAGTAGTTCTCTGGCCACCGAGTGGGTCAAGGGAAAGTCCATCGATGAGGCGGGCAAACTGAAGAACACAGACATTGCCAAGGAGTTGCGTCTGCCGCCCGTGAAGCTGCACTGCTCTATGCTGGCCGAGGATGCCATCAAGGCCGCTCTGGCGGACTACAAGGTCAAGCAGCAGCAAAAGAAGGCCAACTAAGCGGTGTGTTTGTGTGTGGAAACGGAATCTGTGAATGTAGTGGAGCGACTAATAAAAAACTATAATAATCTACACAATACAATACAATACAATACCATATACTATATAGAAAAACTTGGCATCAAGTCGTAGTATGCGATTATTCGCTAGAGCTCTGTGAGTGGTGAGTAAATTGGCTGTGAACAGAGTGAGTGCTGGGTCAGAGAAACTATATTTATTGTTATTGTTGTGAAAGTAAAATTTGTTTTATAATATATTTATTATTATTAGGTTTCTCTCAATCCATTTCACTTGAACTTCAATCACCTTTATTGAACTGATTATTGATTTTCATTACAGATTGGCCGCGTGATTGACTGCTGATAAGTGCATTGGGAGTATAGATGATATGACTTTGATTTAAACTGAAAAGGATAGCTGGAACTGATCTAGTGTGAATGCATGTCCACGTGTGTGTATTTTAAAGGGGAATTACCTAGTCCCAAGAGCGAAATTTAATTATCTGTTCTGTTATGCAAACTATAAGCTTCCTTCGTCGATAAATAAATAAAACGTTCCCGTTGGAATAAAAAACATGTGAATATTTTATTGCACCATTTCGTGGAAGATGTTTAATTGTGAATACAAGCACATATGGACGGATCTCTCTCGACCTTAAGAAAGACGAACACTCACTCCGCCGCCGCACTCGCCCTTGGCCTTCTGTTCGAATGCTGCAGATGCAAGGATTTATATAATATTAAATAAAATTGTAGAATAAATATATAAGCACTACTCACGATCGTCGGCGTGCTGGCAGTTGTAGTTGGCCATCACGCACGGGCTGCCAAAGGTGATGAGTCGCTCCTTGCTGCTGTTCTTGGCTCTGGCACAGACCGGGTCGTACACTTCACCACAGTTTTTCTGGCATGCGTTGGCTGCCGGTTTCTTGTTGTCCTTTGCTGGAGACGCCAGGACAAAGGCCAACAGGCACAATGCTGGTAAACGTAGGGAATTTATGATGTTATTAACAATTGCAGTATTTAAATGATTATTAAAAAGTCATAAAATACTATTTAGGGATCATTAGATCATTCCAAATTACAAATTTAACGTCAAAGCTACCAGATAATCTTGTGAAAAAAGTAAAAAAAAAAAGAAGGAAAGCTAACTTCGGTAAGCCGAAGTTTGTGTACCCTTGCATGAAAATCGATCATAACTAAGCTAAAAATGCATTAATTTCAATTCGGAAAACTTTTCTATGCTAGTTATTATTAGGTTAAGAAATCAGCATTACAAATTAAAAATTTTAAAATGAATAATTAAAAATGTTTGCTACTTTTTTGCCAATTTTAACTGTTAGTCCTGATCAAGAATTTATATGATTTATTGGGTCGGAAAGACCAGAAAGATCACTGCCACTTCTGACTAAGATTATAATACCCTGCAAGGATATAAAAATTAAGACCGCGTAGTGTAGATGTAAATATTTGATTTCATTGTTGTTAGTTTTGCTTTTAAATTATAAAGGGAAAGTGTTTTAATCAACTTTTGACAGTTCTCTGAGAACTTTGGATTTGAAAAAAGTATCTACAAATTACACCCTTTTGTATCATTTTGTATTTAAGTAGATGCTAAAACGTGAAAGGGTATTTACCTAGAAAACCAAACAGAGCGAAACGCATTTTGAATAACAAACAAAATTTCCACGAAATCACAAATGGAATATCGCAAAAAAAACCGGCTTCGAGTCGCGTTAGAACTGAACTGAATTTTAGACTGCGAGATTGATCACCTTTATATACGGGAGAGCTCAAGCCCGGCTCATGAACAATAGAAAACCAGCACAGACACTCATATACGGAATACATATATATGTGGATAGGAATCGTATCGCTCACCTCAACCCACACACAATCACGGATGAAAGTGTATTAAAAACATCCAAGTAAACATAAAGTGCACTTGTTTATATGGGTATCAGCGGGATGACAATGGCGGGTCAACGAGATGATAATGATGATGCTATAGCAGCAGTAAAGCCTCCGACAGACAGCAATTTGGATAGATAATGGGGTTTGATCAGGCTGGATCTGAGCATGGGCGGTGTTTGAGTGACGCGTGTCGCCGGTTAAAAGCGGTTCCCATTATATTATTTTGTTTATCCACTTTAAGGGGCTTCCCGCTCGCGTTGACATCCTGACAAATCATCCAATGCAAACTATGACCCCCATTATATACATAAGCTTTAATTAGGACATATTCCTACTTTTTTAAATATTTTATTTACCTCTTTTTCGTAAATAAAATATGACCTATGCGAAATTACTATATATCATAAAATGTTGTGCAATAGTGATGCAACTGCTGCCTATCCCAATAATAAAATTGAGAAGGCGTTGACGGGATAAATTCAATTTGAACGTCAACCATTATAATTAAGATATTATCCCCAAAATGGGGAAGTTGTCACAGACGTTAATTGGCCCAATTCCATGTCAACCTTAAATTGCAAACGTGTCTCTAAAGAAAACGTGATGTATCTGCACATCAAATATGTTTTTAGTTTCAAATTAAACTGTTGTTACTTTTAAATAATTAATTACTTTTTTAGGCGGGTTTGAAATTTTAAAAACCATTTTAAATGTTGTTTTTATAAGTTAAAGCATGTATATTTTTCAAACCTTGTAAGATTAAATGTACTTAAATTTTTTCTTTTTATTTCTGAATTTAGGCAAAGACGGCTAACATTTTTTTTATTTTAGTTTCCTAAAATTGTAGGTTTACTATGCAATTTAATAATAATATTAAAAATAATACACATTATTGACTTCTTGAGGGCATAGAATGGAAACAATTCCAAGAACTTATATATTTATTCCAATAAGTTAATAAAAACATACTAAATAAATAATAAAACATCGAGAGAAAAGTACGAAATATTTAAAATTGAGAAAATTTAAAATATGTTAATATTATAGGACTTGAAAGCTTTCAAATTTTTAACTGCCTAGTTTTTAAGTATAAAATTATTTCTTATGATGTCGGAATTTTTATTTTATTTAAAGAAAAATAATAATTTAAAATTAAGCCATCCTGTTCTTCAAACTAAAAAAAAGTCCCCCTCGACGCTAACTTGACAAACACATCGACGCGAGCTGGCTGTGCATTTTTTTAGTTTCGAGCAGACGGTCATACTGGTCATTAAAATAAATAAAATTACACTAAAAAGCAGTAGTTAGCAGAATCGGAAGCACGTAATAAATTTGTAAGATGTTGAATGGACAGATTACGCACAGTTATCTGGAGAACGCTTGCACCCTGTTGATCCCCCGTCCGCCTGCCCGGGATCAGCCACTGAAATCGCCCCAGCCAACAACAGCTGCTGCTTCCTCTTGCTCGGGAGACGAGAGTCATGGCAAGGGGCCTGCGGAGGGGTCAGGAGCAGAGGCTCTGCATGTGGATCGCATAAGGAACTGCGATATATTCGTGGACGCACACGATCTGTACTTTTACGCAGACGTCAAGCTATACAAGTGAGTCACCGTCTCCAGCTTGGCACTCCCACACGAGCGGAGCTGCAGCGCTATCTTCACGCATTTCGCATTACATTCTTCCTCTTGCAACAGATTCCACAGCCGCCGTTCCTTCGACTTGCGTGAGCTGAAGACGCTGACGATAAAGTACAACACGACCGAGAACCACTACAAGATCTGCCTGCGCTGCCTGCCCCTCACAGCAGGCACCCAGCAGGGAGCGGGTGGCGGCGATACGGCCAAGCCAAAGAGCGTGCGTAAGGAGTATATTGCCGCATTCCTGCATATGCCCACGCTGGCCGATGTCAGCAGCGCCCG
>VNJR01005310.1:0-38353 GCA_008042585.1 Drosophila punjabiensis
TCAGCTTCAACACCATGGGTTTATGGAACACAGGTATACTTCTACAAACCTTCTTGAGTTTTGTGGTGTCTTTAAAAACGCGTTTAAAAACAACATCCAAACTGACGTTTTATTTACAGACTTCAGAAAAGCCTTTAATTCGTGATTTGGAGAACCACCAGCTGCTGTTGAGAAAACTTACTTATTTGGGCTTCCCTGTTTTGTTGACCAATTGGATCGCTACTTATTTATCGAACCGAACTCAAAAAGTTGCTTTCAACGTAACTTCGTGTGTTCCGCAAGGAAGCCAACTCGGTCCACCTTTTTTTTAGCATTTTAATTAACGTCTTACCTGAAGTCGTTCTTTATTCCGCAGGTGACGTTAAACTATGTTTGCCACTGATGAATTCAGACTCTGATATACTTTTGCAAACTGACTCGAATAACATGGAGACCTGGGGCAACAACAATCTGCTATTTTTCAACAACTCTTAATGTAAATTGATGTAATATTTTCGAAAACATTGTTTCTTTGCAAATTATTCCATTGGGACCAGTAATCTTGAAAGCATCCATTCAGTTACTGACCTTGGAGTTCTGTTTAGGCATAACTTAAACTTCACCGACCACATTAGCATAGTTGTTGGTAAAGCCATTTGGGTTTTTGCTTTTGCAAAATGCGAAGTTTAAAGACCTTATTGAGTCGGCTTAGAAACAATTTCTTTTGTTTGTTTACGGGGATTAAACTTGGACCCACATCGTCGACTTCTTTCTAATATCAAAAGGCGGCATCTTCTGTGCCTTCGCTTAACGATCGTCGAACCTGCCACGGAGTGATGTTCCATCACAAACTTATCAGTGTATACATTTATTTTTCTTATCTTTTAAGGTAAGTGAGTTTCTCAGTTCCAGCAAGACTTCTGCTTTGGATATACGTAAATCGAATTTCGATTCCTTTCCGCGTTTTATGATCGTCTTATAATGAATTATATTTTTTGTTACATGTTGATTATCCTTAGATGTCAGTACAAAAATTTTATTAAAACAAAAAATTTAAATAACACAGCGAAGTTCACGACAGTATAAAAAGTTTGCGATGACTCAATGGCAACTTGGCAACGGCACGAGTGGTTCACTGGATTCTTCCCTTCACGTCTTTCGACTACGAATTGATGTTGTCTAGCTTGTGGATGTATTATAAAGCCTAGACTTTACGTTTTTTAGGCGTGTCAGCTCTTTACTAAACCAAGGTGGTTTACTAGAGACCAACGGATAGGTCATCGGAACACAAGATAAAAAGAAGGAGTTCATGGCACTGTAAAAAATGTCCACGGCAGCTGTCATGTCAGTGCACATGTACAAATTTGACCAATTAAATTCCGCTATTAACGTGTTAAGCTTGTGAAAGTCAGCTTTACGAAAACAGCGAACTTTATCGGCTAATCGATCAGACTTATCCTTTACAACAGTGCCCGTATCGATAGTCACATCGAAAGTAGGATGGTAAGGATCTTCAGGCAGCGTCAGTGGAGAGACTCTNGCATTTGAAGAATTCTGCAAAAGGCGTCTTTAAAATTCCGTAAAACTTCGGGTAAACGAGTGGAGTGAATTAAAACAAGAATGGAAGCTAATTTCGGCACGCCGAAGTTGGTATACCCTTGCAGATTTCAATTGTATGAATTATAATCTATCCCAATATAATATAATATGAATTACTTTCATATTCATACAATTTTTTACAGTTTTACATTTTTTACATTTTTACATGTAAAGTAAAATGTAATTTTTCTCCACATTTATTGATCGTTTGTATGGCAGCTATACGATATAGTCGTCCGATTCTTATGAAATTTACAACAAAATTCTAAAAAAAATATGATATACTAGTATCGGATCGGTTGTATGGAAGCTATATTATATAGTTGACCGATTATCTGCAAAATTTCATTCAAATAGCTTCAAAACTGAGGGACTAGTTTGCGTAGAAACGGACAGACAGACAGACGGACAGACGGACGGACGGACATGGCTAGATCGACTCGGCTCTTGATGCCGATCAAGAATATATATACTTTATATGGTCGGAGATGACTCCTTTACTGCGTTGCAAACTTCTGACTGAAATTATAATACCCTGCAAGGGTATAAACACTTGTCAATGCCCTGGAACCGGCGTATCTTGCCACCGTAAAGCTGCAAAGCACTGAATTATTTATGGGTGACTTTTATAAACTATGGCTAAAGCCCAAGCTCACCATTGACGCCATGAATACGCAAGAAAGCAATGTTTTGGGTCAGTGCATCCGTGAAAGGGATGCAGCATTTACTAGGACCCACGAATTCGACGAGTATTATTGCAGAATTTTACAGGACTTAAGCTTGCCAAATAACAGCTTAAACTGCTATTTCATTTGAAAGTAACCGTTAGAAAATTTTTTATTTTTTTATTAATATATAAGATATGAATACACATATATATTTCAGACTTGTGCAGTAGCACAGAATATCGTAAGCGAATCAACATCGTTTAAGGTAGGATGCCTTTTTACAATCAATTGAAGTAGCTTCAGAAGATGACTGAACTGAATAGCAATCAGACCAAGTCAAGAAGGGATATGCTGAAATTGAGGGTTACAGTCCTAATCAAATTCCATTCCAAATTCCATAATCAAATTCCTCCAATGTCATGGAATATTGGGAGCAGAAACGCTACGAGTATCCAATATTATACCAGCTGGTCAAGGTAGTTCACTCGGTTCCTGACACATAAGTCAGTGTGGAAAGAGCGTTTTCAGCGCTCAAAACGATGCTGACGGTCCAAAGGTGCAACATCACGGACGATACATTATCAAAACTACTTTTTGTAAAACTAAATGATAATTATTAAAATCACAAAAATATTGCACCATAGCCCAAAAACGTATTAATAAATTAAATATTTATATACTGGGGATAGCTTGGTGGTCCCTCTACAAGAATATAAAATAACATAGGTAAAAAGTCTTAAATGGACACCGTGACTTACTTTTGAATTTATCTTGAAGAAAAACCAAATAAAAATTATGAATAATTATTATATTTTAAGTTAATTTTTTTTTATGAAAAATAATTTAATTTAATTTATTTTGGTCTTCTTTTAAGATTTTTCTTCTCTATTTAAGAATTTTTGCATTATAAATTTATTATTTTTTAAATTCATATTTCTAAATTTAATTCATATTTCTATATATGTATATACATATACACTTGTGGTCAAAGAAATAAGTACACAACACATGATGCTTGTTTCAAGCCTCGTTAAACTTTTTTTAATAAACGTAATGGAAAAAATAAATTTATTTTAGCTTTCGGGCTTATCTTAGATAATAAAAGTATATATCAAAAGTATTCTTCATTTCAAATTTAAAGACATTGACCGATTTTATCAAAAAACCCAAAATTGGGTTGGCCACTAGTGTACATATATAAAGAGTGTGCAAACCGTTGTATATATATATATATATATTTATAAATAATTTTTTCTTAAAAATAAATGTTTTGTACTGGTTTAATAATATTTTGTTTTACTCTAAGAATATTTAGTATTGAGTTTAGTTTTTCTTTTAAGATTGTTGATAATCTTAAAACAAGTATGTTTTGTGTTTCAAAATTTTCTAAAAACTATTTTTTAGGGAAATTTTGGTCTCGTATTAAGATTTTATTTTAAGAATGCATAACATCTTACAACTATATCTTATTTTTTTAAGGGGGTAAGGTATTTAAACATTTATATATATTTTCTTGATTAGCATCAACAGCCGAGTCGATCTAGCCATGTCCGTCCGACCGTATGTCTGTTTATAAGCTCTCTGAAAGAAACTTTGCAAATAGTTTTTTAAAGACTTTCTCTTGTATGTAAGTCGGAACAAGCGGAATCGGTAAACTATAACATATAGCTGCAATAGGAAGGATCAAAAATTCTAGAAATAAAAAAAATTATAAATTCTAAATTTTTTAACCTAAATTCATATAATCTGGAATACATATAACAGTTTCCTATTATTTCAGAATTTTGTTTTTAATTTCATAAAAATCGAACGACCATTTCGCACAGCTGCCATATAAAAGATCGGTAAATGTAAAAAAATATGTAAAAAAATGTAAATCTAAAAATAATTTAAATATATAAGAGTATTTTACATCATGTTAGATATGGATAAATTATAAATGATCCAATGGCAATATGGTATATAAACTTCGGCGTGTCGTAATAAGCTTCCCCTATTGTTAAAACTATTTTTTATACCCTTGCAGGGTATTATAATTTCAGTCAGAAGTTTGCAACGCAGTGAAGGAGTCATCTCCGACCCTATAAAGTATATATATTCTTGATCAGCATCAACAGCCGAGACGATCTAGCCATGTCCGTCAGTTATCCTTCAAATTTTCTTTACACTTCAATTTATTAGATTACGAAGTTAGTTGGTGCGGTAGTTTCATTTCATCTGAAAATTGAGGAACAAATTTCCCAAAGTAGGATGCTAGGCCTATAAGCTGGGTAATCTGTATGCTTGAATCTGGTTGGGCTTTAGTTCACCCTCCTTTATGACAAAACTCAAGTATTCTGTCTCTATGCACAGAAATTAAAATTGTTTTGCATTGAAAAAATTCCCTTACTTAGATAACAAGTTTAACACCTCCTCTAATCTGTCGTATGCTGCCTCTTCAGAATTTAAGACAATTAAAACATAATCTATTTAGGCCACTGCATAGGTCTTAACTAAATCCCCCAAGGCTTGGACTTGTGCACATTAAAAACCCAATGACGCCTTCTTCAACCTAACCGGCATTGCTGAATTTACAAATTGATCCTTCGGGGTCACAAATGGGGTTCTTTCAACGGAATCAAGGTGAATAATACCCTGATATATCTAAAGTGGAAAACTACTCTCCGCCTCGCAAGCGATTAAAGCAAGAGATACTTAGCTGACACTCTATTTGCGTTTATTGCGCGATAGTCAATACAAAGCCTGACCCTACCGTTTTTCCTATTGACTCTCAACATTTTGCTAGCAAAATGAGAATTGCTGGGTCTCTATTACATTAGCTTCTTACATTTGTTGAATTTTATCCTCTACCATCTTCTTTTCATTTTCACTCGGTACGGTCGCCTTAGAACCATTTTGTTTTCATCTATAAAATGGATTTCTACTGAACCCGTAGTTATATGCCGGCTAGGATACTGTCAATAAAGAATATTTTGCCAAAATGTCATTTAGTTTGGATTTAGTTAATTTCTAACATTACTCCAAAACAAAGTTTGAAAATATCTTGTCCAATTATCATGGCATTTTTGTATTATTATTTTTATACCCTTGTAGGGTATTATAATTTCAGTCAGAAGTTTCCAACGCAGTGAAGGAGTCATCTCCGATCCTATAAAGTATATATATTTTTGATTAGCATCAACAACCGAGTCGATCTAGCCATGTCCGTCTGTCCGTCTGTCCGTTTCTACGCAAACTAGTCCCTCAGTTTTAAAGCTAAGTAAATATAACTTTGCAGATAGTCTTCTATATCCTCTCACTCGTACATAAGTCGGAACGGGCCAGATCGGACGACTATATAATATAGCTGTCATATAAACAATCCTTAAATTTGTAGAAAAGAATTATAACTTCTTTGTTTTTTAACATATATTGATCAACTCTTGATTATGAGCTTTATAGATTGGTTTAGATTTTCAGGTTAAATTTTATAAAAATCGGACTATTATATCATATAGCTGCCATAGGAACGCTCGGGACATTTTTAGAAAAAAAATTATAACTTTGTCAATTTTTGAACACAATTTATTCTACAAGATTTCAAATTTTTTCAGAATTTTGTTGTAAATTTCATAAGAATCGGACGACTATATCATATAGCTGCCATACAAACAATCGGTAAATTTGGAGAAAAATTAAATTTTACTTTACATGTAAAAAAGTAAAAATTTAAAAAAATGTAAAACTGTAAGAATTGTATTAATATGAAAGTAATTATCATGGGACAGATTATAATTGATACAATTGAAATCTGCAAGGGTATTCTTGTTTAACATATGGGCAATTCTCTGATGTCGCACGCGACATTTGTACGCATTCAATCTGAAAAAAACATGTTCCGAGACTTTATTTTAATTTCACAAAATTTGAAACTTATAGCTCTTGGTAAGCTCTATAATTGATTTCGATCGATTTTGGAAAATTGTTCGTTTTCGAGTAATTTACCAAAATGTATGGAATTCGCACGCGACAAAAACAGAAGTCACTTTTTCAAAAAGCCGTTCAAACAATGATTTGAGCAAAACCCGATGGGAGATTTTAGTGCAATTAATTTTAATGTATTATGCATAATGTTGTCTTCAATTTATTTTTAGTTTGACCTTAAAATATGAAGTAGTTTTTTTTTTAAGTTGAATTTTTGTCGATATCGCACGCGACACTTTGTTCCATCATACTTTTCATGTTGTTTTTTAATATTTAAGTAAATTAGAAGAGCCTATATCTGTTTTATTTCGACTTTTTGCATTCTTCTTGTGATGTTAGGAAACCAAAGTTAAAGCATAATGCCTTTGTTTTAGGTGTTTTTATCAAAACAAAATAAGCTCTTTTTTAAGATGTTTTTCATCAAAATGATGAAAAATCGCATTTACGTGAAAATGCATGCAAATATTTCTAAATCTTTTATAGAATACGTAAAAGGCTTTAAAATTTGATCTATTGGAACACTTCCTAAAGTAAGTATGTTGACAAAAAAAAATTTTAGAGAACTTTTAATTTTTTGGCCGTGGTTGTTGTATTTAGGGAATCACCCATATCTTGATTAATTCTCGGTTATAAGCTTTATATATTGTTTCAGATTTTTTGATATAATTTTATAAAAATTGGACCAGTAGTAGCAGCCATGTGAACGAAATTATACCTTTGTCAGTTTTCAATATAATTTTCAAAAGAATCGGACGACTACACGTAAAAAAAATTAAAACTGTAAAAATTTTATGAATATGAAGTAGTTCATATTATATTATATTGGGATATCTTATAATTGATTCAATTGAAATCTGCAAGGGTTCACAAACTTCGGCGTGTCGAAGTTAGCTTCCTTTCTTGTTTCTTTTGGCATTTAACTTAGATTGGTTTTCATCATTATTCACATTTGGTTTATCACTAAAGGCGCTTGGATATCTGCCCGATTTGAGGGGCAGTGGAACTAGGCTTAGCCTAGAATTACTTGGTTTTTTTTACTAATTTTCATTGATTCGTCCTATGTAGGAAGGTTAGCAATCGCAATCTCGTCTTAACCAATGCCTCACTAATTTTGTAGGCCAATACTCACTATTAAAAAGTTGCACTAAATACATGCTTGGTTGTTTCGACGACGCAAAAATTATATTTGCATGCAATTGACGGACTTGTACTTTTGCACTATGGTTTATTTCAGCAACGACAAGAGCAGTATTATCTAGGATTTATAAGTATAAAAATAACCAATAACCAAAAACTGAAGTACACAGAATGGCATTAATGGGGACTTGGACATCCCATCATCATGTTTGGCCATAATGCAGCCGGCGCACACTGGGGCATTCTGCCGAAACTTGTTGCAAAAATCATTTTTTGACTTGTTGAAATGAGCCAAGCGAATGATACCATTTAATTGGAAATTGATTCTATTTTTTAAATGTGAAAACTAAAAAATTTAACGATTTCTTTTTTGAATTTATAGAGACGCGCAAGGTTGACACAATTTTGAAAAAAAAAATATGTGTGAAAACTTAGTATGTAGGGCAAATTTGACTATCAATATTTAAGTAACTAGTATAATGGTAGTGTAGTTAATGTAATTTTTCCCTAATTATCTGATAAAAAGCCAACAATTTTGTGTCATCAGAAAATTTAATTTGAAATTTCAGGTTTTTGGTAGCATTTTTTTGAAATGACAACTATTATTTCCATATTTTTAAACATAACATAGACTTCTAACTACGATGCCAGCGCGTGCCACCTTTCTCTTATATGTTTCTTAATTAATTAAAAAAAGTTTTCATGCTTCATTTTTGCGCATTGTGAGATATTTGAAATTTTGCCAATTTAACTCTGCGTTTTCATCAGCCCCCTAAGATATGCAACACCTTTTTTTTATTGATTTCATGTTTGATTTTTTTTAATGTAACTATAGTTAAATTAAAAACAAGAGTGATTTTGCCAAAAAATCGTAATAAATTTATTAGTTAACATTATTCAACGGCTTCTACTTCAATGCTTTGATTATTTACGTCGTCCTCAACGTTATCAAATAGAGCCACCATATCGGGCGAGTAAGTTATTTTTGATAATTTTTGGATCCGATGACATCAGCAGCATATTAAAAAGATCTTCATTTTGTCGAGACCTTGAAATTTTGCACGTATTTGAATATCTGGACCTTTTATAATCTTTATTTTTAGCTTCCTGTGCTTCTTCAGATAGCTCGCCAATTGGTAGACACTGATACTCCAGGATATTTTCGCCGTGATCCAGCACCTCCTTAAGAATGTTGGATGTCTCCGCAGCATACTTGCCAAACTTTTTGGGATCAATTTTTTCTGTGCAGCTTAGCACACTTAACGAAACGTTGACTCTTTTAATGAGATCATTATCGACTCCGATTATACGGGATGTAACTTCAAAGTAGCTAAAGAATTTTCTCGACGTATTTTCGTCATTGGTACTTCCAAAGCCTTGCTTCGGAAGATCTACTAATAGACCCAGCTCAGTTTCAAATTGCTCTTGAATTCTATTCTTTGTATCTGTTTCGTAGTTATTCGTTGGCAATGTGTATGCCAGCTTCAAGAAGAATTCCATGAACCGTATTCGAGCATGGAGAGGAGAAATTCCGTACTCATAATTCTGAGCATGAGCGACAGACTCATTTATATTTTTGAACTGTTCTTGAGTCCTTTGGCAAACTCATTGAGCACTTTGCCATCTATCATTGTAAAAAAAAACTCGTGCTCGATGACAAACAATTTGTTTCGTACATAGACTTGCGTCGGGCTCATCTCACTAATCTCCTTGCGGATGCTATCCACCGTCTCCGTGATTAACTCACCAGTTTCTTTAGCATACATAAACATAACAGGTCTACAGAAATGAGTAGATGATGGACGAGGATTTCGCCAAATGTCATGCTATTTCATTTTAAATCGGTAATTTAAACTTCTAATTAGCTCAAGCTTATTTGCGCGCTTACTAAAACCACTTGGGAATTACAGCAGTGATTAACTCTAAGCTTGAACACGAGCTCAATGGTTGTAAGTCATAACGGTACTAAACAATAACAACAAAGTATTAAAACAAACATANAATTGCTCTTGAATTATTTTCTTCGTATCTGTTTCGTAGTTATTCTGAATCGTTAAAATGTAGTTCATAGTGCGTCAAACTGAGAGTTTTTTTCTGTGTTTAACGCCGCATATTTTTAATTTGACTTTGAAATTATTAAAACTTTTAACATTTTTCTATTCGTTAATCAATTTTATTTATTAAAAACTATTGTAGCAAACTTTTTTATGAACCTAAACCATTTTCCTTGACCAAAATGTAGAAAACCACAAAATTCATAAAAAAGTTTGGATATATGTATTTTGTTTTTTTTTTAGCTTAATTAAACTATTTTTTTTATATTAATTAAGTAAAATTAAGTAAATAAAGTTAATTTTAAAATATGCGTAAAATTATTTTTATATTTTTATTTTTACATATTTTAAAGTTGGAAATTTCGAAATTTTGTGTTTGACCCTCTTTTGCGCCCATTTCTGGTGGGCGTGGCAAGTCCATTTTTGCACCAACAAATTCTGTGGGTATCTACTTTACAATGGTAAAGATTTAAAAAAATTAGAAAATTTATATCAAAAGTTATGATTTTTGCAACGTGTTTAGGCAGAATGCCCCACTGTGCGGCGTCAGCAGCTTCGAGGTCGAACACTGCGGAAACCGCATGCGCGCCAGGCACCGGCACTCCGCGGCGTGGACTGTGTAACTATTAATAGTTCTGCAATCACTATTTTTTGCGTTTAGTGGTTACACTCTTTTTTTTCGTGTGTTCATTACAGAGGACTAACTCAAACTGCCTTGCTCTCCGTCGCTCAAGAATTTTCCTCTTTTCTCTTTGTCATTCCTATTGATGTCTTATTTTCATAACCATTACACTGAGAAACTTACAGATAATAATTAAATCTAGTTTTTCAAAGTAATATCAAAGTAATAATAAATGTATTTACGTACATACATATATATTTTTTAGGTTCTAAAATGACTTATCCACTGTGTTGGAAGCTTCTAAGTATAATAATAATATAATACCCTTCAGGGGTATCAAAGTAGCGTTAGGGTAAGAAATCGTTTAAATTGTTTAAATCGAACGTGCAGGACACGTGTCTGACATGCAGATTTTGGACAGAGGGGGAAGCTGTGGTAGGCTAGCGCATGTTTGTCCTCGTCGGGTAGCTGCTGTAGTCAAACAAATCCAAATACCTTAAGCCCTGAGTAAACAAAGCACGCTCAATGTAACACACGCAGATTCATCGGACGGGAGTGTCAATCAGCTCGCACAGCTGCTACGGATCAGTTGCATCCTGAGAGTAGTTGTGGCTGTGTACATAAACATACATAGGGTATATATGTATGTATGAATGTCGGGGAAAAAATTAGCAGAAGCATCAGGAAATTGAAATTAAATTGTAATCCGTATTTATCAAGGGCAGTGGGTGGGCGGATTGGCACATTCTCGTGTTTGCAATCATATGTAAAATAGTTCGGAAGAACAATCCGTTATGAGGAGGGAAGTTAACGCAAAAGTGTGACCGCTAATTACATGTTTCCGGTTGAGCCATTACACAGGTCGACAAAAAATATTACAGACTATACGAGGCTGATTTTGAAAGAAATTGGTCTGTACATTTCTAATTTGAAAACGAAAAGTTTGACGCGGCAAATAAAATAAAAAAAAACTTTATCTGCATTAAAATATAAATTTTGTCTCCAAACTTTGTAGTCCTAGATCTTATAATCTTTTAGATCTAGATCTAGACATCTTAAATCGGTAATGCTACTCATGAATATATATGTATACCTTATGGTGTTACATCTTCAACAACCTCTCTCTTATTATTCTTGATTAGCATCAACAGCCGAATCGGTCTTCCCATGTCCGTCTGTCCGATTATACGCAAACTAGTCCCTTAGTTTTGAAGCGATTTAAATGAAACTTTGCTGATAGTCTTCTATATAGTCTTCATCTTGGACGGTGGGCTGCGCACACTCTTCAGCTGTGCGTCTAAGATATTAATAAACTAACCGAGGTTAGCCATAAAACTATAATTTTTAGTAAAGCCAAAGGGGTTTTCGCCTTCGTTAGGCGCTGGACGAAAGAGTTTCATGATCCCTATATTAATTCTGAAATATTTTTCGTGCGTAGGGTCACCTCAATATGCGAAATTTTAAGACCTTAGTGAATCAGTTCAGAAACAATTCCTTTTGTTTGCTCTACGGGGATAACGACAGGTCTGCGTCTTCTGTGCCTGCCCTCGCTGAAGGATCCTCGGACCTGCCACGGAGTGATGTTCCTCCACCTACGACCGATTGCTCTAAATGTGTGTAAATCGATTTTTGAGATGCACGACCCTTTCCGCGTCTTATGTACGGCCTTTAATGAATTATATTCTTTGTTACATGTTGAATTGCCCTTGATGTTAATCCTTGCCTTTGCCCACCTGATGTGAGTCATCATTAAAAATCACTCCTTACCCGGTCAGAGGTAAGGATATGGCTTAGAATGGCAGAAATTTTATATTTTCTTAATAAATAAATAAATATAGATATATGTATAAAAGAAATATGTAACCTGGGCAGACGAATTTTAACCGAGCACAACAAAAATAAACCGTCGCTCGACGTTGTCACTAGGTAAAATTCAAACGTACTCAATGGTGAAAAAACTACTTCGACTAAAAGAGTTCTGTCCACTCACTATAACATTGATACCGAGATGGAATGGGACTGGATGGAGACGTATGCCGACGCCTTTAAAGACGCATATAATGCGACCTTAAAGCTGCAGGAGAATAATTTAATTTCCAGTTAATTTTTCATTATATGGATGGAACTGAATTTTCAGTGCGAGACGATTCAAAGTTTCGTTAAAAAATTTTTGGATCCAATTAAACTTCGAGAATGTAAGTTGCTCGAAATCCCAGCATTATTATCTGCATTTTAACAGATCACCAAAAATGATTGGTAAAGCAGATTTAAAAATAAATAGCTTTTCGTCTGTAAGAAGGAATGTGGTTGCAGTTTAGGTCCTGTTTTCAGTATGTTAGGTGCTTTTAGATATGTGTTCTTAGTTATCTTGTGTATGTCACTGAACTCCACCTTACCGTCTGGGTTGATTTTGAAGAAATTTTTTGTGTAGTTGTTCAAGTGGATTCGAGAATGGTATAGATTCCCAATTTGGTCCATTAGATATGAAAAAAGCCCTTTTTTGAAGAGTTTTTGTATTTGCTTATATTTGTTCATTTTCATAAACTAGTAGTCAAAAAGCTGTAATTCATCCATTAATAAGCTGGCATGAAACGTGTAGCAAAAGGCCGTAAATATTTTGTAAATTTATGTTATTGTTGTCTTATTTTAAGACTTAACAGTATTTCTTTAAATATTTGTCGACATACTCGAAACGCCTAATTGGTCCGTGCTAGTCGATTAAATAGAACAGCTAAAGAACACTTGGCAGACAGTGTGAATTTAGCAGTCAAGTTGTACACATACAAATGAAAATTTAAACGTCTTTGTGCTAATACATTAAGACAACGAGAGGCACGTCAACGAACGATATATCTTAATCGTCTCACGGTTCGTCAAATGCATTAATTATGATCAGTAGTATGGACAGAGTGTCATCAATGTCATGCTTTCAAGTTAAAAGGTGAATCAGCTAGTTTATATTGTGAATTTAAAAAAATATTACAGCCTCCGCTAAATCTACGACCGGAACCTTTAAACGTACTTTAAACTGGATCTACATCTCAATCGAAATTGTTATTGCGAAAAATTCGAAAATTCAATTAATTCTTCCAAATTGATCATATGAAGCAACAAAAATGGTTCATAATGAAAATGGTCTTAAATTTGAATCTACATTCAAGTGTACCATCAGATTGGATCATTGCTTCCCATGCCTGAAGTCGATCCAAAATTGTTTCAAATTTATTTAATGGGCAATGAGGATCAACAAGCACACACACGCTGCGCTTCCTACCATATAGAGCAGATGGAGAAACGATAAATTAAATTAAAGCAGACAAAGTGCCCTATGGAGAGCACCCAGGCAACCATCAAATTCGTTTATACTCTTCAAGGATTTAGTAAAAATATTGTAAATCTGCACAGAGGCACGCCGCAAGGTCGGGTCCAATCGCCCCTCCCATGGAATCTGATGGTTGACGACTCAATCAAGAGATTCGAAAGAAAAGCACCAAAGAAAGCCTATGCGGATGACATAAGCATAATAATCACGGGACTCTGTCCATCGACCCTCGATTATAAAATCAACGTTCAGGGAGATGTTAGAGTGGGCGGGCAAGACGGACTTCATTCTCTTCACCAAGAGATACAAGGTACCTCTATGAATCCCCCCAAAATGAATACAACCAGGCAGACCCCAAAAATACAAGTCAAATACCTCGGCATTGTACTAGACTGTAAGCTGGAATGGAAGCCTAATGTACTAGAGAGGGTAAAAAGCCACCATACCGCTATATGCATCCAAGAAGATGCTTGCATCAGGAAAGATGTCAAAGATTCGGGTACAGTTCAATTAGTCGAGACATAAGCAGTACAACAATATTCATGGGACCTGATGACTTAAAAACAGGTCAGGACAATACCTCAATATTTACATCGACGGCTCCAAGATGGAAGGAGTAGAAACGGGCATATACTGTACAGACCCTAAAATGAGACTACTACCAAGTAAATCGCATTCAGGAAAGTGACAGAGCTTGCGCAGAGCAAAGACCGTCAATATCAGGCGGTCAATTTTTTCGTAGGCAGTCAAGCGGCGATAAGACCCGTGCAATCATTGCGGTTCCCAGCCACCAGGGCATCGATGGTAACGACCCCGCGGACGAACTTGCAATAAATAGTAAGCTAGAGGGACGGACCGACCTACGAGCAAAAAGCAGATGGAAGTGAAATTTCACAACTTGCAAAATATTAAAAATCATGTGCAAAGAGCGCAAAGAAAAGCTTAGCCAGATCTCTGTCCGTCCCGGAAGCGAGACCTGCAGAAAAGCTCGGCCAATCTGGCACCGCCGTCGAAGTCGTACTTCTGGATTCTGCCTCTCAAATAGCTCTTCAGCAGTTGCAGTAGGTAGCGAGTACCCCGAAGCTAGTTAATGCATCCACCTTGTTGAAGTCGTCGCGGATGTCCAGGGTGGCGATCAGGCAGTAATCCTTTGCACCATTTTGGTGAGGGCGTCGACCGTCGACGTAGCCTTTCTGAAGCCGAACTGGAGGTCGGAAAGGTCGCCGGCTACTGCGGCAATGATCAGATTCTCCAGTACTTGCCCACCGGCAAGATGGGCATCACTGACAACGCCAACTGCCGGAAATGTGACAAATCCGAGGAAATCAAAACCTTGGAGCATCTCACTTGTAAATGTCCGGCTCTAACAATTGCAAGAATGAGATACCTGGGCGATTCGGTTCTGGCATCGCTAGAAGATGCCTCCCAGGAAACCAGGCGAACCACTTGCCTTCTCAAAAACACCTTGTGATCCTCAACGACCTCGAAAACCGCGAAAATATTTTCTAGGTCTATTCAGAAACATTCGGACAACTAAGGGCCATATTAAATAAACCGCAACTGTTATTTGCAAGCTCTGCTACGGAGGACTAACTCGAACTGTTCTCTGTCACTCATTCTTTCCACCTAACATTCGGATTTCGCTCTCCGTTTTGAAAAACTAAAAAATAATAATTAAATCTAGTATTTCAAAATAGGTTCCGACATGTTCATACATAGCTGAAGGCGATGCTCCTTCAGTATCAATATTTTTATACAATGTGGCCCTGTATCTATTATTTCAAACGGAATTATAAAACGCGTAAAACTTTGGGTAACTACGCGTCGGGTACTCGGTTTTTGCTTTCTTACGTGTTCCGACTAATTGGGTGGTCACTTGAAATAAATTACGTTTCAGTTGCTGGGGTCTTTCAGTCAAAGGAATCAGGAAGTGGGCCACGCTGACGTCATGGGTCATGCATATGCATAATTAAGTATGCCGACATAAAAATAGGGTGTTCTAAAAATAAGAAGAGTGTCTTTGCATATCTACTCCTTGTTAAATTTTTTTCATCCTTTTTTTTTTAATTATTTCGTATGACTTTAGCTACTTACTGCTCATTATTAATAAGCTTCGTTTTTTTTTTATATTAGGAATGTCCAACCGAAATTTTGCAATTATCTCGCAACTTGAAAATTTGTTTAATTTTTTTATACCCTTGCAAATTATTAAAATTAATTCAGATGTTTTGAGTATATATATATACATAGTATATATATTCTTAATCAACATGAACAGCCGAGTCGACCTAACCATGTCAATCTATCCGCAAACTAGTCCCTCAATTTTAAAGCTATCTGAATGAAACTCTGCAGACAGTCATCTACAACAAGAAAAACAAAAAATTTTCATACAAGTTTAAAATCTTTCTAATTAGTTGGCACTGTGTAAAATTCGATTTTTTCATAAAATTTTTTTTTTTTATTAAAAAGAGGCAAGGTATTTTAAAAATTCCTTTGATTTATTGAAGAACGATATTTCTAGAAGTTATTAAGCATTTTTAAGGCATCAAAAATCTGCTGTTTTACTTTTTATCGATGCAAATGCACCGGGCATAGTTATCTTTCTAATTAGTTGTCAACGGTTGTATATACATTCACTACGATACATGTAATTGCGAATGAGTCGGATCCGACGACTGTGCCATATAGCTGTCAATAAAAGATCAAACCACGTTTAGAACAACAAAAATTATGATTTCCTCGTTAGCTAACATTTTTTTTCTTGCTGTTTTGTTTTATTTCAGAGTTTCTGTTTTGATTTTATAAAAATCAAACGACTATATCATATAGCTGCCATAGGAACAACAAGGAAATTTAAAGAAAAAAATTAACCCTCGACTCGTCTGGTGATCAAGAAATATATACTATATAAGTTCAGAGGGAGCTCCTTCACTGCACTCCAAACTTCTGAGTAAAGTTATAATACCCTGCAAGGGTTTAAAAATGTAGTCAAACAAGAAAGGAAGCTAACTTCGGCACGCCGAAGTTGGTATACCCTTGCAGATTCCAAATGTATGAATTATAATCTATCCCAATATATTATAAAATGAACTTTCATATTCACACAATTTTTACAGTTTTACATTTTTGTTACATGTTTTTACAATTTATATATATATATTTATATTTTTCTCCACATTTACCGATCGTTTGTATGGCAGCTATATGATATATTCGTCAGATTTTTATGAAATTTACAACAAAATTCTAAAAAAAAATTTGAAATACTAGTATCTAAAAGTAATGTTGAAAACTGACAAAGCTATAATTTTTTTTCTAAAATTTTCCCCACCGTTCCTATGGCAGCTATATGATATAGTAGTTCGATTTTTCTAAAATTAAATCAAAAAATTTGAAACAATACATTAAGCTTATAACCGAGAGTTGATCAAGATATGTTAAAAAACAGTGAAGTTATAATTTTTTTTTCTACAAATTTACGGATTGTTTGTATGGCAGCTATATGATATAGTCGTCCGATCTGGCCCGTTCCGACATACATATGTATGAGTGAGAGTATATATAAGACTATCTGCAAAGTTTAATTCGGATAGCTTAAAAAGTGAGGGACTAGTTTGCGTAGAAACGGACGGACAGACTGACAGACGGACATGGTTAGATCGACTCGGCTGTTGATGCTGATCAAGAATATATATACTTTATAGGGTCGGAGATGACTCCTTCACTGCGTTGCAAACTTCTGACTGAAATTATAATACCCTGCAAGGGTATAAAAACGACTTTAAGGAGATAGGATTTTTTTATTTTTCTAATAGTAAATTTTGAAGTTGTAAAGTAGTGTTTTGATGCACACTAGCCCTGTGGGCCGAGAGAGCAACATTTTTGATGTTTGGGTCGCAGGTAGAAACCTGTTTCACCTGTTTTTATCTATTATCCTTTAGAAAAACAGGTGGTGATCACCACCAACTGATGCCTTACCACCTGCCAAAGGTCTTGTTTTATTTCTAAACCATAATAATAAACTTCTGCATTGGAGTACACACACGGGCCAATGAATTACATATTCTTATTATACCCTTGCAGGGTATTATAATTTCAGTCAGAAGTTTGCAACGGAGTGAAGGAGTCATCTCCCCATCAACCCTATAAAGTATATATATTCTTGATCAGCATCAACAGCCGAGTCGATCTAGCCTTGTCCGTTTGTCCGTCCGTTTCTACGCAAACTAGTCCCTCAGTTTTAAAGCTATCTGAATTAAACTTTGCAGATAGTCTTCTATATACTCTCACTCGTACGTAAGTCGGAAACTCGTACAAACGATTCGAAAATTTGTAGAAAAAAACAATATAACTTCCATGTTTCTTATTATATCTTGATCAAATTTCGGCTATGCTTCTTATATATTATTTCAAAATTTTGAATTGAATTTTATAAAAACCGGACTACTATATCATATAGCTGCCATAGAAACGGTCGGGAAATTTTTTAATAAATAAATTATTACTTTGTCAGTTTTTAACATAACTTCTTCTACTTTGAGATACAAGCATTCTGTATTGTTTTAGAATTTTGTTTTTAATTTCATCAAAACCAGACGACTATATCATACAGCTGCCATACAAACGATCGGTAAAGGAGGGGGAAAATTACTTTTAACTTTACATGTACAAATTGTAAAAAAAATGATATTGTAAAAATGAAATGAATATGAAAGTAATTTATTTTATATTTGATAGGGGAAGATAATAATTGATACAATTGGAATCTGCAAGGGTATACAAACTGCCGAAGTTAGCTTGCTTTCTTGTAGTACAGTATTTTTGAATGTGAGTGCATGGGGTAATATTGCCTGTATTGACAGGCACTGTTTTCACTCACTCTATAGTTGAATAGCTTTTTATGAGTACACCAAAACTAGTGCACAGTGTTTTGGTGTAAAGTTTTCCTCCTGTACAGTGAGTGCAACTTTATGACTTTATGCCATAATGAGATATTTTAGGTTAAGATTCTACAACATTATTATGTGCCTGCATTGGGTGCAATTTTAGAGCGATTTTTGCAGATAAAATTTTTTTTTTAACCGAAAAAAAAATCTTTCCAATGCAACTGCAGCTAATTTGGAAAAGCAGGGCAAAATGGGTTTTATTAATTGACCACCACCAAAACATAAAATCCTTCTCTATAAGAAATATTTACATTTTATATGTATTAATTTCATTTAGTGTATATGGTGATGAACTGTTGGTGATTTGCAAAGGTTGGAAATAGTCTGAAAAAATGTCTTTGAAATCAATTTTATATTCCTGTTGAAGAATAATATACTCACCTGTATAGTTTTATAATAGCATATACATACATATAAGATGTTTTGTTTACTGTACTGGGTTTTAAATAAGGCCAAAAGTAGTACTCAGTAACAAAGAGTACAGCCATATACTGTTCTCACTCTAAATGAGAACAATCAAACTTTTGTACTATATTTTTCTCCTACTGAGTATACTGTACAGCATTGAATGAGTGCAGTATTTTTGGGAACTACTGTATAGATCTTTCAAGTTAGAAATGAATGCATTCATGTAGAAGTCTATTGGATTTTCAACGGCAAAAAATTTTATATTTTTTTCTCTGACAACTTTTTTTACTTTGTTTTCTTTCTTTTTTTGCGAATAATACACATAAACAAGTCCAAATAAACAATATTAATAATAAATAATTAAAACCGTATTTAAAAGTTGCAAGTTATTTAAAGTATAAAATTATCAGTTTATGAAAAAGTGTACAGCGAATAGGGTAACGACTAAAGCATACAAAAAGGTGTTGCCCAGGTAGAATGACAACAGCTGAACTAGGCTCATTTTTTTAATACAAAAAATTTATAGTATTTAAAATGTCACTTTAAAATATCAATAAATTTGATATTTTTTTGTTAAATACAAATTTCTATCCCCTCTCGTCTCATTACTCTCGCTTAAGTTGATTTTATTTAGTCCTCTCTTTCTTTCTTACGACTTTTGGTAACTCGTCAACAGATCCACCCACTAACAGAGACTGCCAAATCACAATTGACACATTTCGCTGATGGCTCAGAAGGCAGGAGCTATTCGGGGCAACCAGAATCTCAAAGTCCGCTTAGGATTTCTTCAGTTCAAATGGATTGCTGAATGATAGTTTAAGCTTCTTGATCTCATATTATATAAGCAAGTCTCCTGCAATGGAGTCATTATTGGACAGTGACCAAGAAAAAAATATGAAGAAATATTTTTTTTGAATATCGCAATTTAAATATTTTGCCAAACGAAAAGTTGCAATGGAAATAGTAAATTTTTATACCCTTACAGGGTATTATAATTTTAGTCAGTCCCTATAAAGTATACATACATATTTTTATAAAATAAGTCAAAAAACTGAAACAATATATAAAGCTCACAACCGGGAGTTGATCAAGATATGTCAAAAAAACAGTGAAGTTATTTGTTTTCTACAAATTTACGTATCGTTTGTATGGCAGCTATATGATATAGTCGTCCGATCTGGCCCGTTCCGACTTAGGTACGAGTGAGAGTATATAGACGAATATCTGCAAAGTTTATTTCAGATAGCTTAAATACTGAGGGACTGGTTTGCGTAGAAACGGACGGACAGGCGGACATGGATAGATCGGCTCAGCTGTGGATGGTTATCAAGAATATTGATACTTTTTTCTAGGGTCGTAAATTACTCATTCACTGTTTTCTAAACTTCTGACGGAAAGGTATAAATATACTCATGCCACAACGATCTTACTTTTAGACCCTAAAAAGTATATATATTCTTGATCAGCATCAACAGTCTCGTCGATCTCGCTATGTCCGTCTGTCCGTCCGTTTCTATGCAAACCAGTCCCTCAGTATTTAAGCTATCTGAAATAAACTTTGCAGATATTCTTTTATAAACTTTCACTACCTAAGTCGGAACGGGCCAGATCGGACGACTATATTACATGTATAAACGATTATGAAATTAAAAAAAATTATAACGTAGTATGTTTTCAACATATTTAAATTTTCTTCGAGATATGATCTTTTTGTATTTCAGAGTTTCGGTGTTTATCGGCATGATCGGTAAATGTTCAGTAAACTCTTAAACTGTACATGTACAAAATGTAAATAAAATTGAAAAACGTACCAATAATATGAATATAAAAGTAATTCATATTATACTTAAAACTACTAAGAACTTCTTCAATTAGCAATTATTACAAGCTTAGGTGCTATTTACATCTCAGTCGAATTTCGTTATAATCGCCGGACTTAATTAAAAATATATTTTTGGGCTTGATCAGCTATTACGAAATTACGCACAAAATAAAACCAAACATTTTTGCTTTGAAGATAAACGGATTTAAATGTTAAGCATTATAAATGCATAAAAACTTTCACTGGGCAGCGAGCAACAATTGACAAAATTAAGGTTCATCAATTGCATCGCATGCTCTGTCAAAAGTGTTTTTTTTTAATAAAAGTTGGCCAACATTTATTTAATTTCCAAAGAAAAACTATTTTTTTTTTTAACTCTAACAAAAAAAATTTTTTTAAGTTGAAAATAAACTAACCTTATTCAATCCAACCAGCACATACATCATTCGGACCCATAAATAAAGATTCAGATTCAAAAACAAAATCTAGCCAATATTTTGCCCAAAGACCTTTAATTTTGAAATAAGCAAGGATTTTACAAGGAACATAAAACGCGCTAAAAATTGTTGATTTTATGGAAGTGCTATTGACTTCTGACCCATTTAGTGAACATTTTTTTACAGCTTCTTAGACAAGGCATTTATAGCGTTCAGAATATGTGCCAAACTCTGAACTAAGTTCGGATCAAAATAGCTTGTTGAACAGAAATGCAGTAACATTTTAATATAAAAATACATTTTTTTTTACAAAAATTTAAATATATAGGTTTTTAAATTTCATGATCAATTATCTTAAATATAAAATTGTATTTTTAGGTATTCCACTTATTACCTTGAATTTACAGATAAAGGCAGGAATTTACGACCCAAAACCGCAATTTGAAAAAAAAGATGTCTCCAAACATTTACAAAAAATATATTTTAGATGACAGAAAATATAACAAATAATATAGGAAGCTAAACACTGACGAGCAAAACTGTAACACGGATTTAAGTACTTCAAAGGTCTGTATCTCCAATTTTAATTATGTATGCTGAAAATCTTAGTCTTGTTTTGATACTAGGAGAAAAAAAATGCTAAAGATGTTAGATATCAGATGTTACAGTTTTATGCCAACGTTGTTTATTTTAGTGCCCAAGCGTTTTTTACCATAAAAGTACATTTCTTTTTTCATGTATCTCACCGAGCTTTCATATTTTAAAGTCCGTTTGCTGTGCAATAGTTATGGGCAATATGCCAAAAGCTTTGCAGAACTAAAACAGTACAAGAGACTGTGGACACATTATTAAAGAAATTTTAATACAAAAATTTGTTAAAAAATAAACGCAGTATGTACATAATTGTAACATCTGACTTTCTTTACATAGTGTCCTGAACCTACCAACAAAATAAGACTAAGATTTTCAGCACGCATTAAGTAAAACTGAAGCTACAGACCTTTAAAAGAATAGTATTGAGCTCGTGTTACAGTTTTGATCGTCGGTTTATAAGGACCCTATTTATTTAATTTAATTTACTTATTTATAAATAATATATTTTTTTCTTCCCATTGCCATATGGATGTATCTACAAACAAATTGAGATTATGATGCGATGTTGATATTATTTTCTAATTTCATTGATGGTGTTGAGCCTTTATTCACTTAAGTCACTATTACATATATACATGTACATATGTACTTTTCTTATTTGATTGACCGATCGCAGCTTCAATCTGAAACAGGTTGACTTCCTTACTTCGAAATTTAATATAATGAACCTCTTCCAAGAAATTTCCATTTTGAACTCCTAGAACTTAGATCTTTGTTAAATCTGAAGAGGAAACTGTCGGATCACCTTGTGAAATTCAATTATGTTCATATGCAACCCGTTTGGTTTATTGGATTGGTTTATTTATTCCATCAGACTGTCTTGAATTTAAAATTGAAATGGTTTTGATAACTTGCATACATATTTATGTAAATACATAAAGCAAATATGTATGAAACTACAACTCTTCGAATGGTAGACAAATCCAAGAGCAACACCCACAAGGAAGTCGAATAGAA
Source organism: Drosophila punjabiensis (assembly GCA_008042585.1). NCBI lineage: Eukaryota > Metazoa > Arthropoda > Insecta > Diptera > Drosophilidae > Drosophila > Drosophila punjabiensis. Next base: position 22,572 of record VNJR01005310.1, read on the forward strand.
CCGGCTAACATGTGGCTGACGTATGTACATACATACATATGTATGTATGGATGTATTTGGCTAAAACACTTGACCAAAAGACCAGCAGCTGCGCCAGAATACTGTAGGGACTGTAGGGGTTGATTTCCTTTGCCTCGCCTCGCACTCGCTAGCCGGCTGTAGTGCTGCCGCGTCGCTGCTAGCGTTGACGCTTTGCTCTTTGGCTAACTTGCAGCCTTTGTGTGTTCAGTTTCAGTTTGAACGGCGCACTCTGAGAACGTGGAAACCGGCTGCCTTCGGTACCCTCGGTCCGTGAACGTACGACAAATAGAAGCCATTGAAATGCGTGTGAACGAAAAACCCGGCCAAATATTCATAGCTTGAGAGTTTTTGGTGTAAGTGGGAAACAACGCCAGCAACGGGAGTGTGGGAGAATTAAGATAGTAAAGAAAAGCGCCGTCATGATTACTATAAAATTGCTATAATAACCCTCTAGTGAAAAAAAAGAGAGGATATGGTCATTAGTATGTATGTACATATGTGTTAAAGAAAATATAAGTAAACGTGAGCACAAAAGTTTTACAAATTCAAAGTGGTTTAATTCTAAATTTCAAAATTTAAAATCGCCAAAGCATCAAAGACCAACCTTGAAAACGATTATGCACATATGTACATACGTATGTATGTTTATAAAATACGAATATTCTGAAAAATGTAACGCGAAAATAATTCAAACTCCGAGTGAAGAAAGTAAGCATAATATTTTCAAGGCATCAATAAAAATATTGCAAATTTACAAAATTTATTAAATACCGTTAAAAAAGGCAAATAAAAAATTATGAAATATTTTATATATGTTTCCTTAAAGCGAAACCAAAAGTATTTCAATACTTACGAACATACACATGCAGGGGTACACACATGCAAACATGTATGAATGGATTACTTATATTTAGCATATGGGACGGTATAAATATGTATGTATCCACACCATCGCCGGCTAAACAGAGGTCGGGCAGCCGAAATTATATCACTGACGAATCTACTTTTAGAAATAGCGCGCGATGTTTTTTTCTGATTTAATTTCGCATTAAACATGCATATATGTAAAATGTAAGAAAATCGATCAAAATCAGATACTGTATGGGACTTAAAATAATTAAAAACATTTATTCATTAACCTATTTATGTATCTTAGCATTCATGTATACATTCATGATAAATGTTTATAATTGATATAATAAAAAAAAAAGCTTTAAAATATGAATACTAATACATATATATTTAAACATATCTACAAAGGTGTGTAGATGGAAGAAATTTTCACATTTAAAATTTCCTACAAATTACAATAGTTTTCTATATTACTTTTGATCGAGAAAGAGACAAAGTTGCTTAATACTTTAGTTACTTACTTATAATATGTTTCCCACCATATGCGCATACACCTGTTCTGTGCTATTAAGACATCTCCAACTTCATATCTTATATATACATTTATTCTCCATTATAGTCTTTTTTGTCAAAACCCACCCCAACTTTTCTGCGTTGGTCGAAATAAATTGGTAACAAAATAAAGAGGAACATGCTTGAAGTAGTTCATGGTTCGTTGACCACTAGGAGAATATCATTTAAGTTCACGTGAGAACATGGGGTAGTCATGACCAAAGACCACCGACCCGTGTCTAGAGTGTAAAAATCCCTAGTATACATTTTGAGTACGCTTAAGAATGCGTAATGCAAATTACAACATTATAAATTTAATATCCCAACTTTCAGTCGTGCTTATCAATCAATCTAGTTTATCAGAACCTTATTAACTAGAACTTTAGTTAGAGCCTTAACTAACTCAACAAAGCTTATTTTTAAATACCAATACATGGATGTTTTGTATAATTAGTAACGATAAAAAAGGTCGGCAAGTTGAAATTTTTTGAAACGCTATTAAACGCGACTGATTCTGAAAGACCTTGGTCTGTACATTGCTAATTTGAAAACAAAAAGTTTGAAAAGTGCAAAAACAAACACTTTTGAATATTTTGGCCACAATTTTTTCAATTTTCGTACTTGATAAAAACTTTTCGTTTTCGAATAGAAATGTACAGACCAAGATCTTTCCGAATCAATCGCGTTTAGTCTCCGGGTTTTTATTTTCGACCAGTGTAATCTAACAATATTATTAAGGTTGTAAGAAATATAAAAAAAATTCGTATCGATAAAATTAAAAAAAAATAAAGGTGCTAGTTGTTTGTATACCCTTGCAGATTCCAGTTATATCATTTATAATCTATCTCTATCTAATATAATATGAATTACTTTCATATTCATTTTATTTTTACAGTTTTACATTTTTTACATATTAACAGGTAAAGTAAAATGTAATTTTTCTCCACATTTACCGATCGTTTGTATGGCAGTTATATTATATAGTTGTCCGTGTTTTATGAAATTTAAAACGAATTCTGAAATAATATGGAATGCTTGTAACTCAAAGAAGAAAAGTTATGTTGAAAACTAACAAAGGTATATTTTTTTTCTAAAAATCTCCGAATCGTTCCTATGGCAGCTATATGATATAGTCATCCGACTTTTATAAAATTAAATCTGAAATTCTTAAATAATATATAAAGCTAATAACCGAAAGAAGATCAGGATATGTTTTAAAACAGTGGAGTTATAATTTTTTTTCAATAAATTTACGGATTGTTTGTATGGCAGCTATATGATAAAGTTGACCGATCTGGCTCGTTCCGACTTATATAGGAGTGAGAGTTTATAGAAGACTATCTGCAAAGTATCATTCAGATAACTTCAGATAGGGACTAGTTTGCGTAGAAACGGACAGACAGACAGACGGACGGACAGACGGACGGACAGACGGACATGGCAAGATCGACTCTGCTGTTGATGCTGATCAAGAATATATATAATGTTAAGGGTTGGAAATGCCACCTTCACTGCGTTGCAAACTTTTAACTGAAATTGTAATACCCTGTAAGGGTATATAAATAAAGATGGCATTTAAAGTATTACTTTAAAATGTCGATAAATTTGATAGTTATTTGTTAAATAAGAATTTGTTAATCTTCCAATAAAAAGACAATAAGTTTCTCATTACGAAGAATACTTATGTTTATTTATTTATTTTTTTTTATTTATTTATTATCCTAGCGCAGCAAGTTTACATTTATAATTGTAGCACTAGTCACATAGTACTTGAAATATATATAACTATTACTTATAACAGTTTATTTATTTTATTTATTTTTTTCATTTATTTATTTTTTTCTTATTTTTTTTTTTTTTTATATATAGTTTTCATTTAATATAGTTTTCATTCTACTTAGTATGGACGTTTATATTATGTCGAATTTCGTACGCATTTAAAATAATAAAAATAACGTATGGACCTGCATATGTATGTATACTTACTTATTTTTTTGTATATTAACTTAAAGCTCTAGCTTAGCACTTTAATTTGTGCTTGAGTTGATTTTGGGCATTTCCTCTAATTCAAGATATTTACAACAAATAATAGATTCGCACGTGACAAAAACAGAAGTTACTCTCACAGCTAATTGTTCAAACACAGAATTAAGCTAAACCCAAAGAAGAATTTTTATAAAACAAATTTTAAGAGGTCATGCTCTTTTTCTTGCTTTTTTAATTTTAGTATTGTTTTTTTTTTATATTTAATTGTAACCCCTGTCACACGTTACATGCTGCACGCTACATTCCTTTCAACCATACTTTTAATTAAGTTTTTTACTATTTAAGTTTATCAGAAGTGCATTTATGGGTTTATTTTGACTCTTTGCATTCTCCTAGTATTGTTAGAAAGCAAATGTCAAAGCATAATGCTTTGTTTTAGGAGTTTTCATCAAAAGAAAACAGAATATTTTTTTATATTTTCCATCTAAATAATGAAAAATCCCGTTGGCGCGAATATATATTTTGAAATTTGTTTTAGAATATGCTAAGTTCTTTTAAATTGGATAAATTGGGACACTTCTTAATGTTACTATGTTAAAAAAAATCATTTTAGAGAAGTTTTTAGTTTTTGTTTGCGGTTGACATTTCTGTCGAAATGCCCATACAGATGTGTCGTTTGGGAGCGAAGTAAATTATTCCACTGTATACCCTGTCGCGGCAGCACAGCAAGTTCCGCTGACGAACGTTACCCCCGATGAACTAAATTCCATTTTACCCATCTCCTTAGACTTAACCCTTGTCTTATTTTTCTCACTTAACTTGATCTAATATAGTCCTCTCTTTCTTTCCTCCGACTTTTGGTAACAGACCGCACTCACCTACAGAGACTGCCAATCTGCTGCTATTCCTCGCGCATAATTTCTTATGATTCGTATACTTGAATTTATCTTCAAAAAATATCACACAGGTCGACAAAATTTCAACCACTTCATATTGACTAAAACATGGCAGTCGATAGCGATAACATTTACATTAAACTTCTTCATTAACGTAAAAACATGGAAGGAAGCTAACTTTGGCACGCCAAAGTATGTATACCCTTGCAATTTGGAATTATTATTAATAATTCATAATATAATATTCATATCTAATCTAATATGAATTATATATGTCTACTTTCATGTCATATCAGCTGTGCAATTACATTTTTACATTTACAGTTTTGCAATTTCCTGAGAATTTTTAAAAAATTAATTATAGCTTCTTTGGGATATAAGATTTTTTTATTTCAAAATTGTTCATTTAATTTTATAGAGTTAGCTGACATAGGAATGGTCGGGAATCTAAAAAGAAAAACAACATATTTTCTTTTACTTTGAGATACAAGTATATTATATTATTTCAGATTTTTATTGTACCCTTGCAGGGTATAATAATTTTAGTCAGAAAATTGCAACGTTTATTATTATTTCAGAATTTCGTATTTAATTTTATAAATATCGGACTACTTATTATATAGCTGCCATAGGGACGGTCTGGAGATTTTTAGAAAAAAATTATAACTTTGTCAGTTTTCAAAATATATTTGTTTCTACATTAAGATACAAGCATTCCATATTATTTCAGAATTTTATTTTACATAATAAAAATCTTAAAAATCGGACGACTATATCATATAGCTGTCGTACAAACGATCGGTAAATGTGGAAGAAATTATATTTTACTTTACATGTACAAAATGTAAAAAACTGTAAAAATAAAATCAATAGAAAAGTAATGCATATTATATTAGATAGGAATAGATTATAATTGATACAATTGGAACCTGCAAGGATATTGAAATTTCGGCGTGCGGAAGTTAGCTTCCTTTCTTGTTTTTCTAATCTAATTTCTGTTAAATATTAGACTTTATGGCTAGACTAATAATTGCTCTAAATCCTTAATTATTGTGTTTTGTATTGTACTGTATGAGGAAAGTTATATTAAGGCTAATGATTTAGAATGACTGATAAGTACTCGGGGTCGCAAGACTGAAGTTTGGGAAACGATCCCGTATGGCAATGTTTTATTCACTTTCCATTAAGTAAGCCATTTATATTGAAAGGAATATTTTCGCCTCCATGATCCCATACAAAAAATTTGGTTTTCCACTCCACAGGACACCATTTGTTTTCTAACTCGGTATTGGGTCTCCACCAATCATTTAGTCTGCCATTAGGATTAAACTAGTTTACCTTTGATTCCTTGGTAAAAATAAAGACACTCCAAAGAAAATCGATCCTATTAAAAGCTCCTATGTTGATTTTAGAGAATGTTTTTGTTTTTGTTTTCTTATAAATGGATTTTTTAATGCTACTAGAGCATTATCAACACTACATTTGTTGTCTATTTCGCGGTCTACGTCTACAACTTATTTTACAGGCGATAGGTCAGGATTATGTTTTATTTTTCGTAAGATTTAATACTCTTTATGTTTTTTAAAAAATGTATTCAGTGCATTTCGACTCTTTTCTTTAGCCCAATCTTTACGAACAACTTATTAAATTATGTTTTGTAGATATCTGAGATTTAAGGAGACCATTCATGCAGTATTACGCTGATTTTATCAATATTTTTTTATCGCTATGTTATTTTTATTTATTTCCCCGTAACTTTTTATTCAAATGTGGTTTGTCCAAGAAAATTTCAAAATATTGATTAGGTTTCAATACTAAAGTCGAAACAGAAACAAAAAACTAAATTTAAGCAGAAATTTTTCTAACACCTACCTGTACAAAAAAAGCTCAGTTTTTTTTTAATATAGAAGCTTTTGTATTGTTTTGGTAATATTGCTTGCTGTTACTGTAGTATAGCAACGTGAGCAATAGTGTAGGGTGGAGTTTAATGTACAAATTATGTGAATGTGCTACGATGATTAAGTTAAGTGTTCAGGTAAAATGTTATAATATTCTGTGAGGGAGATCTACTGGGTATATTCTTGCAAGTCTTTGATGTGTTATCCTATGTCTCAAACGCTAGTAAATTGGGGTGGGATCTCAACTTGTTGATGTAGTTTGCCGACTGCTGATTGATAACATCGCCAATCAGCGGTACACCAAGGTCTTTGGTGATGTCAACATTTCGGAGGTACCATTCAGCTCCAGATATTATTCGTAGGGTTTTACTTTGAAAAGTCCTGATCCTGTTTAAGTTTGACTTTGCTGTAATGCCATTAACTTGAATGCCGTACCTCCAGGTCGGAGCAAGAATAGCCTTGTAAATGTTCAATTTGTTGGCTAGGTTAAGGCGATTGTTCGCCTTCAGAAGCCAGTATAGGCGGCTAGCTCTAGCAATATACATTTGTGTTTTTAATATTATTCTTTAGTCGTAACAATTAGTTAAATAATGTTAATTAATTTTGACTGTGGAATATCTAATTTAAAATACTGCATTTACATTTTTTATATCTTTGATGGTACGGCAGCAGTGCTGATTTTAATTCTTGACTGCACGAAACAAGCTGCAAGCCTCTATGCATATGGGCATTTCCAGGATAAAGAACCCGACATTTGTACGGTGAAAAGTAAAAAAAAAACGAAATGTAACTTTTTTAGGCAATTTTTTGCATGATCATGGCATTTTACCAGTAATATTTGTGTTCTAAATCTAAATCTGTGAGAACTTGTCGTTTTAAAACTATTTCTAAATAATACTGTATCGCGAACGCTACACAAAATTGAGGTCTGGTTTGACTTCAGCTGGATAAATGTAAAAGTCTGCGAAGTATGTCAAGTAATTTAAAAGGAAAATTTCTTAAATTATAATAAAATTATAAAGGACTTCCATTCATAAAAATTATATTTGATTTAAACCATTATTTTATTTACTACATTCGTGCAAATATATTATAATTTTAATATATTTACTTTCACTACTATATAAGAAGGAACGGGCCCTATCGGACGACTATGTCATACAGCTGCCATACAAGATATCGGAAAATTTCTACAAAAAAACAAACAAAAAACAAGAAAGGAAGCTAACTTCGGCACGCCGAAGTTTGTATACCCTTGCAGATTCCAATTGTATAAATTATAATATATCCCAATATAATATAAAATGAACTACTTTCATATTCATACAATTTTTACAGTTTTACATTTTTTACATTTTATCACTTTTTTACATGTAGAGTAAAATGTAATTTTTTTCCGCGTTTACCGATCGATTGTATGGCAGCTATATGATATAGTCGTCCGATTCTTATGAAATTTACAACAAAATTCTGAAAAAATATGAAATACTAGTACAGTACAACTTCGACAGTCCGGACACATATAATTTTGGACAAGTCCGGACTATCGAGATGTCCGGACTATAGTAGTGAAAATTTTTAAAACAATGTAAGTGAATTAAATACATTCATACGTACTATGATTTATTAAAAAACATTGAATTAATACATTAAACTATTATATTAAATTTATACATATTATGACTTATTCAAAAAAGAAGTTATTTTGTGCTGAATAACTTTATTGAGATGAATGAATATTGCACTTTGCTCAATCCTCTTCAACAAAAGAATATACTGCAAATCAATATTATTCTCCTCAGTCCACTGAATACAAATTAAAACGATTTCTTTGCATCTGCAGTAGATATTTTTCTTTTAGCATCCATTTCTTCAATGTAGAAGTGTCCGAATTACTGGAGTGTCCGGACTGGCGCGTGTCCGGACTGTCGAAGTTGTACTGAATCTCAAAGTAGAAGAAATTATGTTGAAAACTGACAAATCTATAATTTTTTTTCTGAAAATTTCACGACCGTTCCTATGGCAGCTATATGATATAGTAGTCCGATTTTTATAAAATTTAATCCGAAATTTCGGAATAATATATTGAGCTTATAACCGAGAGTTAAGATATGTTTAAAAAGAGTGAAGTTTTAATTTTTTTCAACAAATTTACGGATTGTTTGTAGGGCAGCTATTTGATATAGTCGTCCGATCCGTTCCGACTTATGTACGAGTGAGAGTATATAGAAGACCATCTGCAAAGTTTCATTTATATAGCTTCCAAATTGAGGGAATAGTTTGCGTAGAAATGAACGGACAGAAGGACAGACGGACATGGCTAGATCGACTCGGTTGTTGATGCTGATCAAGAATATATATACTTTATAGGGTCGGAGATGACTCCTTCACTGCGTTGCAAACTTCTGACTGAAATTATCATACCCCGCAAGGGTGTGAAAATGTAAAACTATGAGAATAACATGAATATAAAAGTAATTTATGTAATATTAGATAGGGATAGATTATAATTTATCCAATTGAAATCTGCAAGGGTATGAAAACTTCGGCGTGTCTAAGTTAGTTTGTTTGTGATGTTTTTAATCAAAATATTGAAAATGGCGTTGGCGTGAATACACATTCGAATATTTCAAAAATTGTTTTAGAATATGCTAAAGTCTGACAAATTTTATATATTGGAACATTTTCTAAAGCATGTGAAGAAAATCGGTGGACATTTTCTGGAAATGCCAATATTATATCCAACATTTATCGCCAAAATAGTGACACATATTGGTATTTACGTATGTATACATAAACGTAAACCCGAAAATATAGTTCTCATTTACATAACCAAAAATATAATTAAAAAAGTCTTTATTACTTCATAATGAATTACTAGTGTAGTTAAATATATTTATATTGTTCTTGGGATTTACCCTAGCACATTCAATCATTATATATATGCATATGTATATCATTTTAGTTCAGTATTTGCTAATAATATTTGGTGATCGTCATATTGTTGTTCCATTCTGTTTATATGTCCCAGTAAATATATTAATGTACTATTTCCGTTGGTCTAGTGCTAGTGCTAGAGGCAATGTTGTACATATGGTGAGTTTAACTTTTGAGCTTTCTGTCTGTCTACTAAACCAAATATACTTTCGAATGCTTATGTATTTCCATTTTGTATATTGTATGTACATATACAATTTGTATGGTGTGGACCCTCATTTATAGTTATTGAGAGATTATTATTATTATTATTATTATTTTCAAACCAGTTAGCCAGGACCAGGATAGCTGCTTTAAGTATACTTATGTATGTATATACATATGTTCAAATAAATACGTACACAAATATTGAAACAAAATCGCTCACAAACGATAGAAAACTTAAGAAACAACCAAAACGGTGGTGAACGTACGAAAAATGTTCAACATTGGCTTAGAATGTGTGCTTATATTCCCTTAAGTTGTGGTATTGACTTTGTTTTGACATTTAGTTGTCAGCAATTACTTAAAAGTAAAAAATTCGGCGATCCGAATTTTGTATACCCTTGAAGATTGCATATTCTGTCCATAGCTAATATTGGATCGATTTTTCTTACAAATTAAACAAATAAATTGATTCAAATCGATTAAAATCAAAAATACTTTCCATACATAAAAATGGTCTTTTTATGTTTTAAATAATTAAAATCTTATATGCATATTTCTGAAGATTTTTATTATTATTGTTCTTCACATTTTATCTATAGATATTTGATTTAAGTCAATACTTGTTTGTTTTCTTCCCTTTTTACATGGAAAGATAACATGAATATATATAACTTTATATATAATTCATAATTATAATATATAAATATATATAATAAATATAATATGTAAAGATTTGTATTTATCTATTCCATGTCGCTTTTTAAGAAGCGTTGATAATTATACCCTTGCAAGGTATTATAATTTCAGTCAGAAGTTTGCAACGCAGTGAAGGAATCATCTCCGACCCTATAAAGTATATATATTCTTGATCAGCATCAACAGCCGAGTCGATCTAGCCATGTCCGTCTGTCCGTCCGTCTGTCTGTCTGTCCGTTTCTACGCAAACTAGTCTCTCAGTTTTGAAGCTATCTGAATGAAACTTTGCAGATAGTCTTCTATATACTCTCACTCGTGTATATGTTGGAACGAGCCGGATCGGTCAATTATATCATATAGCTGCCATACAAACAATTCGTAAATTTTTAAGAAAAAAAATTATAACTCCGCTGTTTTTTAACATATCTTGATTAAATCTCGGTTATAAGCTATATATATTACTCTAGATTGTTGGATTTAATTTTATAAAAATCGGACTTCTATATCATATAGGTGCCATAGGAACGGTCGGAACATTTTTAGAAAAAAATTATAACTTTGTAAATTTTTAACACAATTTCTTCTACTTTGAGATACAAGTACAAGAACTTTGTTGTAAATTTCATAGGAATTGAACGACTATATCGTATAGCTGCCATACAAACGATCGGTAAATGTGGAGAAAAAACATTTTACTTTACATGTAAAAATGTAAAAAAAATGTAACAAAAATGTAAAACTGTAAAAATTGTATGAATGTGAAAGTGATGCATATTATATTATTTTGGGATAGATTTAAATTGATACAATTAGAATCTGCAAGGGTATACAAACTTCGGGGTGCCTAAGTATGCTTTCGATTCTTGTTTCTTGATTAAATCAATTCGGAAAATGCATATAGATATATCGCTTAATTAGAAAAAATTGAGTAATCGATTTTATTTCCAGCTCTAGATAATATATTATGAAATATTTACAATATATACAAAAATTTAAAACCGTGGAAAATAATATGAATATGATATTATATATATGTATATGGGCAATTCCACGGAAAGGTCCACCGCGGCCAAAAAACTAAAACCTCTCTAAAATGGTTTTTTTTTTCAACAAAGTAACATTAAGAAATGGTCAGATCGATCAAATTTGAAGGGCTTCGGCACATACCAAATAAATTTCAAATATTAAAAAGCATATTCGTGTAATCGTGATTTCTCTTTATTTTAATGAAAAACATCTTAGAAATATACCTGTTTTCTTTTTAAGACAACTTCTAAAACGAAGCTTTATGCTTTGACTTTTGTTTTCAAATATCATTAATAGAATGCGAAGTACGGGTATATGCTCTTTTAATTAACTTTAATAGTTGAAAACAACAACAATGCAATGATCGTGTAATTTTTTTTCACTTTTACCGTACGAACGTAACGATTGTCATCCTGTATGTATATAGATATATGAATTATAAATGTATACTTTCATATCGATATTAATTTTACAGTTCTAAAATATCATTAAAAATATAACTCCAAAAGTTGATGAAGATTACTTGAATAACAGTGTAGTTATGATTATTTAAAACAAATTTTCGGATCGTTTCTATGGCAGCTATATGGTATAGTTGACCGATCCGGCTCGTTCCAACAAAGTACACCTTATACCTTAAGTCTTAAAAGCGGTAAAATATTTATTTGATTTTTTATGAATATGTAAATTAATTGAGTAGTACAGAAAAATTGTAGACTACCAGCAATACGGTGTATGTTTATAAACCTAAAATTGTAAAATAAATCTAAAAATATTAATTAAGGTATATTTAATTTTTAAGGTGCAGTATCAGCGGGCTACTACAGGATTACTTTTGTAAAAACCTAGATCTTATGAGATACAAAATAATCGCATACCCATCAAGTTAGCAGGGCAGCTTTGGAGAATCAACATTTTTATTATGTCATAATTTGCCGTTCATTTTCCGTTAATTATTCGTGAAGGAAAAAAAGTGGCCGTTCAATTATTTTTCCTATTTTTTGTCTTGCCATGTTGAATTTTTTTGATCAGGATTTGCCGTTAATTATTTGTGAAATATAATTAGTTCTTTGAGTTTGTATTAATATTGTTTTAAAAACATTGAGTTGCCCTGCTAAGTTGATATCAAGATAGCAGGCATGATATAATTAAATATAGGTATAATAATAAGCCCCTAGGTTGGCCTGTCAAAGCACACCAGGAGCAAAATTTTTACACACACAATTATGTAGCTCGTTAACGAATAAGCAAAAGCTGTCAAAATAAGCCTCTAGACCCAAACGATTTGAAGTCGACGAGACTACCTTTATATAATTGTATAATGTTAGCAGGGCTACTCCTGAAAACTTAAATTTTTCCGAAACCTTTTTTAGTCAGAATTGGCCGTTTATTATTCGTCAAAGAATTCAATTTGTTGCTCATCGATTTATTTACAATCTTATCCGTGGTGACGTGGATAGAGCTGGTTTGTTAGTAGAAACACTAGATCCTATTTACCTTGTGGCAATGTAGAACTTCTTTTGAACAGCATAAACCGTTTAGAGATTTATGTAAAAATTATAATTATTTGTACACAATAACATCAAACATAGATACCCTTCCTAGACCAAAAACCGTATTCCTAACCCACTTAGCAAACAACAAATCAGGCAGCAGTCGTTAGTTAATTTCTTCGTTTTCTTTTCTATATTTTTTATCGTGCCTATTAACACATTACCCAAAAACCCACTTGAGTGTACTGACCATAGTGCACCATCATCAATAAAATAAAGAAACAATCTATGCTAAGAATTATGCTAACATATTTTTTGGGAGATTTTCTTAAATAATTTTGAAAAATAAGATCAAGGAAAATGTTAATTTTCTGTACATCCGCCGAATTTGAATTTGTACATTGATATCACTCCCTTCCACACTTTTTATCAGTTTATATATATTTTTCTGTCTGTTTATTATTTCAGCTCAAGTGACGCACAGCTACAACGTTAAAGATTCAAAATAAAACAAAACAGAAATACACTCTTTATAAGTGTTAAAGATTTTCTTATTATCAAAAAAAACGTACGAAGTAATTATTATATAAACTTCACAGCCGCATTCTGCTCTTTTAATATTGCATTGGCCAAACTGGCATTGCAGTTTTAAATCATGGTTCGAAGAATGTTAGAAAATCGCATCTTTAACCCGAAGTGGAATCCGTCATCCCTTATCAAATTGGGTTTTACGGCGTTATTATATTTGGCGTTTATTCATCAAACCAGTGCTCAAATTGGTAAGTTTTTTGTACATTCTATAACTAACCAATCGATATGAACATTACGATAGCATGCATATTAAAATTTACTAAAGTGGCTCACAGATTATTTCAATCAGACCCAGTCTAATGCTTTAAAAGCCAATAATATATAAACCAAAGGGATTTTCAAAAAGGTTTAAACGCACTATACTCCGTTAAGGTTTTCCAATATTATAGCTTTAATTTACATATTAAACAAAAAAATTTTCTTTAGTTAGTTATTTGAAATTGGTTCATGCATATAAATTTAATTTCTCTTTTTAATTCGTTTAACCAAATGGGACCTTGTAAATCTATTGAAAAACAAAAAAATTTTTTTATTACAAATTAAAAAAAAATTTGCGCAGGAAAAATGCCGAAAAGGTTGGCCTTAGTTATTCCACTATCCTGAGTACAAAATACCGATTTGTAGAAGATATGAGCATAATAGAAGAAAAAAATTGAAAATTGGTCGACTTTCAGGTAGCATTACTAAAAATGTAGATTACCTATCGTCATGTTTTTTTCTTTAAGTGATAGATACATTCATTACCTGTAAACTAAGCTGAAAAAAATTTCACTTGGGTTTGGGCTTGCACAGGTAAATCGCTACCTGCCTGGTGTCAATTTTTTCACTGTTTTCTGGCTAAAGTAGTCTATATCTTCTGAAGCCGATTAAAGCCACCGAGTACACTATAAGTACGACTTTTGTGAATATTTTCTGTCTGCGGAAATGCAACGGCATAAACCAAACCAACTCAAGGTAAAATATACCAAAATACCGATACAGCATAATATATACAAAAAAAAAATATACCAACTGTAGCGCACTCGTATGTGGCGCGTAAATTTGAATTTTTGTTTGTTTTTATTGTTTTGTGTGGCAAAACGTACATTTGAAATAGGTTTTCAGGGAATGTTTTTTTGTCTTTTAATTTTACCTGATTGTAGTTAAATTACACTTCCAAAGGAAAAAAAATTAATTACTTTTTAAAGAAACAGTTAAACAGTTTCACTTTTGGCTAAGAAGTATCCACACAAGAGATTGACTCCAACAGTTCAAACAATTTTGGAACATAGTTAAGGTATAATTAAATATCAGTCTTTGCCAATTGGGGAACTTTCAGAAAATGCTCAGGATCCGCTGAGTAAATTCTATAAGAAGTATAGATACTGCAACGGTTACAAGTCATCCAGTCTTAGGCAAAATTAGGATCTTTTCAATATGTTAGCTGCAGCATCTGATCCATTGGATAAATTTTACAACAATTACCTGACAATTGCCGTTTTAATTATTTGATTATCGTATTTGATTCAAATGTAATGATTTTTGCAACGTAAAATGAGAAAAGGCGCTAATGTGCGGCGCCCAATATAATTTTTAATTCCACTGAAGAACGCTGTTACATTTGGGAAAACTTCAAATTATCGCCCCCAATCATTGCCACAAAAGAAGATGTCGAGTTGGGCAAAGCTTCTACACAAAAACAAATCGACTTCAGCTCCGGGAGCATGACTTAAATGAAAGCATAGCTCGAAACAAGAAATTATTGGCGAAAAAAGCATTTGGAAAAAGATTCGTCCTTCTGGAACACCGGTATATTCGCGGTCGAGTCATAGTTAAATATTTTTGGCTCAAATGGTGCATTCTGAGTTTGGCGAATGTTCGCGGTCAACAAGGACCCGATAAAGCCGCGAAAGTAGAGCTGAAAAGCGCTGTGCCAGGAGAAGGTTTTACGGGAGCTGGCAGGCCAGGTCGGATGCCTAGCCCAAAGGACATTGGACGCATCGGCTGAGCCCCAACATAGAGGCCTGGATGGAGCGGAAGCACGGTCAGGTAGATTTTTACCTAACCCAGGTGCTGAGCGGGTATGGCTGCTTCCGTTCGAGTTCTCAGCCAAGATGTTGAGATCCCTGGAGAGAGGGAGGATCAAGCTGACCGGCTGAGTGGCCTTCCGTTGTGCGATGCATTGCTTTGCGGCCGTACCGCACAATGCGGGCCATTGCCTGTCAAATAATAAATGACTATAAAGCTATATACTATAAAAGCATGGTTGAGGAAGCGAAATGGTATGGGACTGTGAGTCGGCAGCAGAATATCTGGAGATTATTGAAACTACGATAAAGAAATCCTAATACCTCGAGATTTTAAAGAACTATTTGCTCCAAAGCGTATGACAATGGCCCAAAACACAAGGCAAGTATTGAACAAGTTTGGTTTCACAGGATTACCCGCACATCATGCAGCCGCCAGCAAAGTTGCCCGGCATGAACGTAATATTGAATTTGTGTTCAAAATTTGACATTGACATATGAAAGCGGGAAATATCGAACAAAAAGGACATAAAAGACGCAATCGCTGTTTCGCCATGTATATTCAGGGCCGCAGAGAGAAAATCCGGGCCCGGGGGTAACCATGTTCGGGCCCCTCCCTTC
>VNJR01005313.1:0-137111 GCA_008042585.1 Drosophila punjabiensis
TTTTAGTGGACGTCTAACATTATCGGATGATGGTTTTTTATGCAATACTAGCAGCGTATCTAGCTATTCCTTGTACTTGTTTTCAAAAAGGCCTTATTTCTTCCACAATCTTTCCACTTTACTATAAGCCTACTAGTAAAATTTCGCAGTTTTTTGCCAATCTCGCGCTGCTCCTTCAGAGAATAAGTATGGTTTTTGAGAACAGTATCAAAAACAAAGCTTTCCATGGCTAAAAACTTCTTCGTTGGAATCTCTTCTGCGTGCCATACTAAGAAAAAACTGAGTTTTTCTACTGACATTGTTGGCTAGAAAGTGGCATAGTTTAAAGGTTAGCAGGAAGTAGCAGTTCATTTTACACATTTTGGACGCACAATGATTCACACTTTCGGCTAGTAAAAGAGTTAGACTGAATCCGATTGAATCTAGTAAGTTCTATTCCACGAACGACAGGTGTACACTAATTCGGTCTCCTTGTTAATAGACTTAATTACCACTACGTTTTTTAAGCTACACATTTAAAGACTGGTCACAAACACTGATTTTTTTATGTAATACATACCTTGAAGTTAATAATATCGAAAACTTTAAATAAAAAACGTGAAAATTGTAAATTTGCCACGAACTTGAATTTATACGCACAGAAACCAAAAAATGTTGTTAAGCTCTTTGCTAAATCATATGGTGTGTTTGACAGCTCACAGCTGATGATCAGCTGATCGTAGAGCTTTGAAAATACCGTTAAAAATCTAGTTAAAGCATCTATTATCGACTTACGAAAAAAAATCAACGGTTTTTCAAACTTGAAATTTTGAATTAAATGCCGCTAGCCAGATCAAATCGCCCACTGTGCGACTTAAGAATGACAGAAAAAAAAACATATACCGATCGATATCGATATTTGATCGCTATACAAATCAATATTTTATCGAATAATGTGCGACACATCGATATTCAGTTTCATATATCGGATATAAATATTTAAAAATTAAATAAATAAACTATAAAACTTATTCCTTTAACTCTTAACATTTTAATTAAATAAATTCAAAAAACAAGAACGGAAGACTTCGAGAAGCCGAAGTTTAAATACCCTTGCATGCAAATCGATCATAACTGAGCCAAAAATGCACTAATTTCAATTCGGAAAGCTTTGTTACGCTAGTTTTTACTAGGTTAAAAAATCATCATTATAAACTAAGAAATTAAAAAATTTTAATTTTTCCTAAATTTTTGAGAATTTTGACGATGTAACCCCTTATAAAAAGTTTAAAAATTGACTAATATATTTGTTCGCCGAAACCTAGCTAGATCGATTTGCCTGTTAATGCTGATCAAGAATATATATGATTTATGGAGTCGGAAACGACTCCTTCACTTTGTTGCAGGCTTATGACTAATATTATGTATAATACCCATTAAAGGTATAATAACATTTTATAAAACACTTTTCGGATCTTAAATTAATAACTAAAAATATATTCAAATGTTTTGTTTTGATTTATTAACATCCCAATTCAGACACCTGTTTCCTTGACTGTCCTCGGGTTTTTAACTACTCTAAAAAAGATCTAAGAGCAAGCAATGTTGGGGTTGTGGGTTCTGAGGCAATGGGGTTAGTAATTTTCATGTTTTCTAGAGTTTGTATGCCGGGGAATCGATATTTTAATTGCTCTGGCGAACGGATTATGTGTTTTGCCATTGATTTAGCGCATCTGCTATTTACTGTATGCTCTCTGAATATTTAATGCTTGATGTTTAAGAATCGTTTAATTAGTTCATTGTTTCGAGTCGGCTTTTGATACTTGGGCTTGGGTGTGCGTGTATATATCTGTGTGTGTTGGCTAATAGCATTACCTAAAGCGAAGAATTAAATAATATGTACAATTAATTTCCGAAACTCGGAAATAATCTGGTTAAGAGACGAGTGTGTCTATCGTGTTAGTTGGAGAGATTGTCTCAGAGTCGCAAAGAGAGAGGTTCAGCCAAAGTCTAAAGAAGCAAAGGTTGTTTCAGGTTAGTTCGGGTTCGGGTTGGTTCCAAAGATACTGTTGGTACATTATCCATTATCCGCATCTCGTGTTTATATCCAGTTGGAGCTGGAATCATGCTCTGCATCGCTTAACATTCGGTTACCTACTTTATTCGCTCTAGTTTTGGTTTTTTTTTACAAGATTCACTTTGATTTTTAGCGCAAACTTTTTCGTTAGGTCTAAGGAGTACTTTGTACAATCGTTTTTTTTTTTGGTTTTGATTTTGAGTTTGATCATTTTATTTGATTTATCAGCTAAAAGAGAGAAAAGTTGTTGGTTGTTTTAAGGCTCTAAGAATTTAAGAATTTAGTTTGGTTTGTTTTTTGATTGTTTCTCGAAATCGATAAATGATAAACGCAAGGTTACAAACGATTACAGTAGTGCGAATACCTAAGAGCGGCACAGCCTCGCTGGTCTTGGTAATGACATTGCCGACCAGCAGTGAGAAAACTGTTTGCGACAGCAGAATAGTAACACCTGCAAAATATTTGGTCAAATTTTTGGTCAGATCTCGTGTGCATTTCTTTTTGGGGGCATTATGGTTCTCGCCGATTGTCCGGATTTCAGTCCAAGTGTCTTCGTTTCGGATTCAGGTTGAGATTAAGCGTAAGATTGAGATTTAGGCTTGAGATAGGGGAACGGGAATGGGGCAAAAGCTTCGGGGTTTTAGACTAAATGATATTTTTTGGCTGAACCTTCTCGCAGAGAACACAACTCTACACAACATGGCCGGTGGGCTTCGAGCATTGTTTAGTTAAGTTTTTAGTTTAGTTTAAAACATAGTTCATTCGTTGTTTGTTTGTGGGGAGAGAGAGTGCATTCCATGTAGAGAGTATCTGTATCTGTAAGCAAACGAATCCGCGACCCATTTCAACAAACAAACTAAGTAAGCGGATCTCAACGAAATGATATTTTTGCAAAATACCAGACATATGCAATCGATCGATCAGTAATGTTATATCTTATTTATTTCGGTTTTTAGTTATCACAATAGTTTGAGTTCTCAAAAAAGGTTCTCAAGCAAAAAATATCATTCCGAGAAATATGTGTGTGGGTCAAACAGTAGTTGTATATCGAAGGTGAGTTCGGGGGAGTATATGGGGGTTTCGGGTTTTGTGGGTGGCTTAGCGGGTGGGTGGCACAGACAATATAGTAGCTAAGAAAGTTAAAGTAGCGTGTGTGGAGTGGATTCTTGTGGGTGGTTTTTCTGGTCGTGACGGTCATGACTGAGCCTGAGTTTTCTGTGTGACGGGTGAGCGAGCGATAACGATAACGATAACGAGAACGAGCTTCAAGATGGTGACAATACTCATGGACAAACCGAGGGTGACAAAATATATCGTTATATCGTGGTGAATGTGAAATGTGAAATGAATTAATCGATAATCTAGTGATGAGTGAGTGAGTTTGGGTGGGTGGGTGGTGGTGGACGTGATATCGATATAGTGAGAGGTGAGAGTGAGAGAACCAAATCAAACACAAATCAAAGCAGTTAGCAAAAAAGTCAAATCATACAATACAAGACAAAAAACTTCTTTCTTTTCTTTTTCTTTTTGTATTTTCATTTTTTATGTTCTTGTTCTTTTCTTGAATCGATTTCTTTGTGGCGGATGGGAGTGTCTGTAAGGACGACATCCTTTGTTATCCATCTGCACTAGAATGTGTTCTTTCATGTGCGGTTTAGTTTTCACATTTCACAAGTATTATCCCAAACTCACTTGTATTGAAATCTGTCTCATAAGTATCTTTTGTAATTACGTATGGGTTGAAATTGAGGGAGTGGCGGTTTGAACGAACGAACGAAGCGAAAATGAGTACAAGCAAGGTGTACTGCAATACATAACAGTTATCATATATTTCGGATATTCACATAAATATATATTGTATACATATATTATTGGGTTTTATTATATTTGAATAAATTACAGAAGGAACTGCTCTGGGCTGGGCTCTGATGCAATAGAAGGAGTTTCAATTTGAAGGCGGAATTTTGAGGGATATTCAGTCATTCGTTCGAATTCGTTTCGAATGGAAGCAAAGTGTGAACTCTATTGCAACATCAACGCCGCGCCGATTCAGTTCTGGGAATATTGGAGAGTTTATATATATATATATTGAAGGGAAGTTGAGCGATCATCATTATCGATGAGGATCAGTGGAAGAAATTGAAGAGAAAGCGGAAACGGAAGTGGAGGGAGTATAGATCGGAAGTACACATAGATAACGATAGCATTTAAAAGGTTCCCTAACTTGTGTCGCGTTGCTAGCTCTAACTAGCTCTGGGCTTTTGTTGATTTTGTTGATCTGAATTGAATCTGACTTGAATAAGAAGCGAACCAAAAAGAGATTGTTGATTTATCAAATGAACATAGAAGGCGATAGGCAGAGAGTGATAGAGATACGATAGAGAGAGAGAGATATATATAGAGAGATAGAGGCAACAGAAGATAGTATGATCAACTAAGAACTGCTTCGATATATATTGATATATATTTTGTATTTGATATCGTAACTTCGTAACGAGTTGAGAAGAGAGGGCGGGACAGAGAGAACGAGTTGGAATTAGAATTGATTTGGTTTAGTTTGGTTTGGTTTAGTTAAGTTAAGTTAAGTTAAGTTAGTAAGTACTTAGCAAAGTTGTTGGAATTAGTAAACATAGTACGACGTACACAAATAACATTTATGTTAACAACTTTTTGGCACTTTAGATATTTTAAGATATTGTTTGACTTGAGTTGGTTGGTTAGACTAATACTTTATTTAAGTTGTAAGTTCGGTTTGGTTTCTTTTTGGTTTTGGCTTTGGTTGTCGGGGGATTATATATGCGAACAATTTAGCAATGTGTGTGAGTAATATAATCGTAATAGATATGTATATATATAGATAACAACAATAACAATAATATTCATGAATATATAGATGTAGATACATAGATATGTATATATACTGCTATATATACATATTTATTTTCAAGGCGTGTACGTATATGTAAATCATATTAAGTAGTTTGTTAATTATTCTTTTGGTTTTTTTTGTTTTTTTTTTTTTTTTTTTTTGGTTTTTTGACAAATTTGAATATATATTTGCATTTGGTAAGTATGTTTTAAATGCAATCGCTACCTAACAAGGGGATTGCATCAGATACTTGGGGCAATGTCTCAGCTACAAGGTTGAGAAACACTGTGAGCGATAGAAGAATTGTAACTCCTGAAACAAAAGAATTTCGTTTTCGTTTTGAAAAATACAATAACAACCACACAAAATCAAATGACACAATCAAAATGGAAATCATAAAGCGTACGTTTATGTATGTATCGGTAGTATATATCGGTATCTGTGTGTGTTATCGTGAGTAATCGTGTGTTATCGTGTGTTATCGTGTACTATAGCGTGTAATCGTGGACATATCGAGGACATCAGAGAGGTATGTAGGTTCAGTAGTTGGGCGGTTTAGGTTCTGTGTCTTTGTATCTGTTCGGGGTTTCTGTTTTTCCGTAGCGCCTTTTCGGGGCCGACCAAGTTGGAGTTTTGGACACACTGGACATTGGAGAGTGGAGACTGGAGACCGGAAACTGGAGACTGGAGACCGGATACTGGAGACTGGAGATGTTCTTTGGCTATTTAGTATTACAATTTATAGGTTTCTTTGATCTCTGAATGAAGTGTGAATGAGTATATGCCTGAGTATGCTGCTGAGAACTCAAAAGTCCAACTGGAGCGTGGAGGTTGGGGGTTTCAAAAGCATATTTATATAAAGAAATCAGGCAAAGCTCTCGCCAAGTTGACCCCGCTGAAATGCTGTGACGTTAAATCTCTGAAAATATCCCCCTTTATGGCGCTTAGAACCTGGACAGAATGGGCACAAAATGTTCACAGCATCTCAGGGTATTAATTTTTGTTTTTGTATCTTTTTCTTTTTTTTGCAAAAATATCTCAACTTTTCGAGAGCTCAGCGGTTTAGGGGGGGACGGGGGACGGCAGGGGTGAAGGCAGGTGGAAAGGCAGGGGAGCAGGGAGCAGAGCATCCTTCCAACTTTGACCCATTAGTAAAGCGAAGGAGGGACAGGAAAAACTTTGAAAGTAGCGCAAGTTTTTCTCGCTCTGAGAATATTTGTAAATTGAACTGGAAGTCGACTCGAGAAGCGCGCGCCCCACACTTGCGCTACGTGTTGCCAATTTGCCACGCCCACAATGCCCGCCTCATTTAATTTGCTACGTGCCACAAGGGCGCGAGGAAGAAAACAGAGGCTAAGCGGGCATTATGAGGGGAAAATTCGCACAACGCAGCATGCAAATATCATTTGTCAAGTCTTCTTCGGGGGGAAACTGCTGTTTTTCATTTGGAGGTGAAGGGGAAAATGTTACGGATTCGGATACGGTAACGGAACGGGTTAATATATAGATATACATGACATAATATGAACGCATGATGGGCTCGACATCATGAACGATACGATATTATGTGGAGTTGCAACTCTACCATCTGATCAAATGGATCTGCATAAATGCAAGTTCAAATGTTGCTTCGATTTTTTTGGGTTTTTTATTCTTTTTTTTAATGGTTTTTCGTTTAGGCTGGAATTCAGCTTAGATTTAGCGCTATATATATGGTTCTATATATGGTTCGAGAGAGGTGGGTTTCGGTTATTTAGATGCCAGGAGTTTACGGGTTGCAAATGGTTCGGATTTTGCGGCTTGCAGTTTAGATAAATATAGATACATTTTCCGGTTGGGTTTTTTTTTGTTGTTGTTATTTTTGGTTGAGCGGAAAGTTCTAGATTAGTTGAGTGTTTCTTAGAGGTTGGTAATTGGTAACTGGTTGTTGGTAGTTGGTGTGAGAATTCGGTTCGAGTTTCTTGCAAGTAAGTAGGTGCAAGTTCAAATAGTTCTTGCCGTAGCGAGAAAGTAGAAATTGTAGCTATTTTTTGGATATATAATATACTGAGCGAAAGAGAGAGAGAGAGCAAGAGAAAGAGTTAGTTGGCTTATGGAGCGAGAGAGATAGAGAAAGTGTTGTTAAGCTTTTGGACTCCTTGCGGTTCTAGGCCCAAAATGGTTTTTTAATTGGGTTTATTTTCATGCGCTCGTGTGGCGGCGTTCGACAAAAGTTCTGGTTGTTCTTTTTTTTCGTGGTGGTTTCAGTGGTTTCGGTGGTTACGGTGGTGTTGTTCTTGTTTTTGGGGTCGGGTGGTTCGGTGTACTTACGTCTGTTCGGCGTGTTGTCTATTTACAGTGTTCGGTTTTCTGTGGGTGATCGGTGGTTGGTAGTTGGTACTTGGTAGTGGTGGTTGGTTAGTGGTGGTGTCGAAATATATATTTATATATATAGTCATATATGATTAATATAGGAAATGCTTAGATTCCTAAGGCGGGCTCATTTGTACAGCTCAAGCGATACAAACTCGTTGTTGTTTCAAGCTATACCTACCGCGAGGCCTCTACTTAACTGGGTTTTGTCGTGTGCTCGGGTATTCAATGGTAAGACAAGGCAATTCCCCGGTGTTCCCTGTGGCTCCTAGCTAGCTAGCTCTAAACCAAGTATCAAAGTGTCGCATACAAACCTCTACTATAGCTATATATATAAATTCAAAACGAGTTACAGGCTAGGTAATTACTCTCTACAGCATTCTGTGGTCTCTATTAACATTCGATTGGGCCCCAGGGGAGAGGGGGCCATTCCAAGGACCTGCCCCTCAGCTGCGGCCCAATCGCAGTAGTCCTGCCACCATTTTCCCTCTTGTTCTATTTATGGTCTGTTTCATGTTCAGATAAACAAATAACAAAAAAAGAGAACTGAAAAACTGGTTAACTCAGCTTTTTGTAAGTTAGTTTGTTTTTGTTTCTTTTTGGCTTTGGTTTTCCTTGCTCCTGTTTTTTTCATTTTATTTTTTGGTAGCGAAAAAAGGTGGTTCGTTGGATTTTTTATGGTTTCTCTTTTTAGATACTTTTGTGTATATATATACAGTTGTGGCTAGATTTAAAATACATTTTCTTTAATTGCATTTCTGTCTACGTTTTTTGATGCGGTTTCTGAAATGCTGCTATGCTTTTTATAGTTTATAGTTTGGAATGATTAGAGGCAGGAATGAGCGGGTTAGGTGGCGGGTCTTGGACTCGTCCCAGCGTGATTATGAGGGGGGTGGTAGGGGGGTCGCACACTAAGGACAAGCTTATTTACAGGATGATCGGGTTACTGGGCAGTACCATCATGGGTTAGTTAGTTTTTTATAACACGGGGTTTTCATTTTTAGGTGTTTTTAGTGGCAGGCTAAGGAACTAAGGAACTGAACGAAACGATACGATACGTTTTTTTGGGGGGAGATCAGCTAGAGGCACACGTAGATAAGCAAACGAATCCAACAAACAAACAAACAATCGAACAAACGAAGCAACAACGAAACGACGAAAAATGAACTGAGGAACCGATTATATAGGACACACGGCTTTATTATTGGGCAAACACAGCAAAAAATCGAAACGAAAAACTCTCGTACGAGTACGTATCGTGTTTGCACTTTGACAGTACTGTTGTGGCTGTAATTGTGATTGTGGCTGTGACTGTGACTGTGACTTGATTGTAAGTGAGTGTGAGTTGTGGTTGTGTTTGTCGTGTGGCCAAATACCAATTATGTCAGAGCTATCGAGGACCCTGACCTGAGATGGAATATATGGTATATATTCGGTGGCTTAGCAAAAAGATATATTAGAAAAGACTGGCATGAGCTAAGAGCTTAAGTTTAGGTTAGTGGAAAAACGAGAGAAAAGCTTAAGGGAAGAGATAGATTGAGAGAGAGAGAGAGAGAGCTCCTTGAGTACTTTACTTGACAGTAGCAGTACCGAGGACTCTGAGGACCAGAGGACCTGTGGTTCAGTGTGGTTCTTAGGTTCTTAGGTTCAGTGGTTCTTAGGTTCTTAAGTTCAGTGGTTCAGGTGGTGTGTTCTAGGTCGGGTTACATATAGTACGTGTGTGGCTAGACTATCCAACATCCAGTTGCTCGGTGGAGTCCAGAGATTACAGAGAGATATAGATAGATCTAGTGGCAAACATACGGAGAGTTACGAGTTATTGATCATTCGTGTGTGTGTTCGGGTGTGTTATGGGGTCTGGATGTGAGCTAAGTTAATTGGTATTCGTATTTCAAATCGGTTTTCTTTGGTTAGTATTCGTGGCTTGTTTGGTTTTGTTTCGGTTTTCGGTTTTCGTATCGGTTTTTTCATTTTATGTTTTTGTTCATTGTTCATTGCACTACTGTTAGCAAAACTAATGATTAACTAAAAACAGCATTAGCACAGCACGACTTTCTGTTTTGTATTTTTTTTTTCGTCACTGTTAGTAGTGATGGACAGACAGCCTCGGTCCAATGGAAGCCATGTAGCTTAGCTTATATGGTTTAGATTATCGTGTTTTTTGGTGTGTACCTATAAGAGGAACAGCGTCCGACGTTGTCGGCATGGACTCGGCGACAAGGTTTAGAAATACTGTTAATGATAGTAGTATAGTTACGCCTGCAACAAGAGATACAATAAATATAAAACGCAATTTAAATCAAAGTCGAACGCAAAACACATCGGAAAACTGAAAGATCAAGTTTACATAATAAGTTGTTTTTTTTATATCATTATTAGTATTTATCGACAAAATTAGGATTTACACATTGTTTTACTCAGTTTGTTATTGACTCCTTTAATGGGATATATATGGGGTTGGTTCAAGGAGTTTATTAAGGGGAATTTTTTTATTTAATCTTATTGAGCGGGACAGCTGGGACTTTGAGACTTTAAAAAGAGTGTTGTCCTTTTTAAGTTTGTTCTTTCTTATATTTAGTAAATGTATTTATTTATTTAAATCATCAAAGAAAAGGACAACACTCGTTAAGTTATTGGTTTAAAATAGTTTTACTTTAGTTTTCAACTGAACAGAGAACATGCATAGACTGACTATCGTTAAAAGCAGCGTTGATTATGTAGATTTTAAGGGGATTTTAGCTTTATATTCTTTTGGGGGGTTTGAGCCTAAACTCTTTAAGGTTAAATCCAGCTAAGCCTCATTTCGCTACCCTCGCTGCTTGACCTGACAACTCGATAACCTGCCGGATAACCTAACTAACTTTTATTCAGAGACAGCTCTATAAGGCATAAGGGGGAGGAGAATCACCGCTGAAAAAACTCACAAAATTGATTTAAACATTTGAGTAAATACAGTTCAGAAATCGCTTGTATTTTGTGGTAAGTATGTTCTGTGTCTGGATATCAGGGATCAGGGTTTTTCGGCTGGCATACTCACCCAGGGTCAGCTTCTCGCCCGAGTCCGGCGGCAAGGTGAAGCCCAAGAGGGCCATCGATGAGATTAGCACGCATGGCACGATTAAATTGAAAAAATAATATAATGTACGGCGGCGAATTTGTATAGTAAAGGTGATATCGACATATGGTTCTGGGCAGCAGGCGTAGACTATCGTATTCTTCTTTCCCGGCATGGCTGAACGATAGAAGTCAGAGATTAGTGAGCATCGGGCAGGGGTGTCATGGACTCGAGACAGAGGCACGAACATATATAGATACACACAAGGACACGCATATGTACAACAGATATATACAGATCCGGATTCGATACAGATCGTCTAGGTTATGTACAAGAATCGTATAACTAGATCAAAAAGAACTCAAGAGCAAAGGCAACTCAAAAGGGTCTATGAAGCAATTTATTTCGGTCTCGCAAGCAATGTGGTAAATAATAAATATTTTTGTTGATATTTTCCGGGTGTTTTTTGGGGTTATGCTGATTAGACATTTACAAATGACAACGATCAAACGAAATAACAGTTAGAGAAATAAGCGTAATGAGGTTTGTTTACTAACCAAGCAAGTACCACTCGCCATTTGTTATGAAATCGGAAAGATCCCCTCCATCTTCGGAATTCAAAACCAAATCCAACTGATTTTTTAAACGTAATTTTTTGTTTTTTGTATTGTTCATGGGTTCATAGAGAATCGAAATCAATTTGCAATTGGCAAATCAATTTTTACATATTTTTATATATATTTTTTTTGGTGGTTGGTCATTGAGTTTTGAGTTTGAGTATTCGTTTTTTTTTTTAATTGGAGAAAGAGAACATTTAAGATTTTAGTTTTTGGTTGAAGTTTTTTGTTTTTGTTTTTAGAATTTTACAATAAGCCACATTGAAACAACATTTATGTACAGATATAGCATGTGTTCGAGGTGTACGAAAGAGAGAGAGAGAGAGAGAGATAGAGAGAGCGAGCAAAATATATAGAGTTTTTCTTTTCTTCTCATTTGTCTTGAGATTTCGATTTGTAAATATATATATTTTGTGGGTGCAAAATACGTGGGAAATAAAAGCGCTGTAAATTATACTTGTACTCAAAACATCCTTCATTATATTTCGTTTTTTTTTTTTGTATAATATAAATATTTATATATTTTTTGTTGACTTTCATTAAGAGTCTTTACGTCGTCCAAAAAAATATTCGCCTGATGCTGATTTATTTTGGGCGTGGTTTTTATTTTTGCCTGCTACCATGCAAAATAGTTGAAACTTCAGAAGAATTCTAGAATTTCCACACATGATTCCGTTTTTATACCTAGGTGAAGCAATTGAACACTTCCAACACTGGTAGACAGTGTTTGAAAGCGAGCTAAGCTCTTTTCGAGACGTGTGTGGGCTTAAAATATTCAATAATTATTTCTTTTTTTTGTGTTTTAAATATTTTAGCCGACACACTGGACCTCTTACAGTTCAGTGTTGTTAACAACACTACGATCTTTTGGTTTTGTAATTCGCAAAAACGCAAAGAATTGTTCGACATGAGGTTTACGAACGAACAAATCAAAAACTTTAGATTCGGGTGGATACAGAAATAGATAAATAGATAGATAGATAGAGAGAGAGAGATAGAAGTTTGGAAAAGCATATATAAACGAAATCACAAATCCGTCCTAACCCTAGGCAACCTGTACTCTACTAATCATCTTGCTACAGTCAACTCTCGGCGACGTTTCCCTCTCGTTTCCTGGTGCGTGAGTCTCGTGATTTTTGGCAGAAGCGTGATCGTGCACCAGTTTAAATGTG
The DNA here is from genome assembly GCA_008042585.1 of Drosophila punjabiensis. Lineage (NCBI taxonomy): Eukaryota > Metazoa > Arthropoda > Insecta > Diptera > Drosophilidae > Drosophila > Drosophila punjabiensis. Next base: position 12,122 of record VNJR01005313.1, read on the forward strand.
TTGGAGTATCAGTGTTGGTGTTTGGTGAACAGTGTTTGTGATCAGTGTTAGTGAGCAGTGTTAGTGAGCTGTGTTAGTGAGCAGTGTTATTGAGCTGTGTTAGTGAGCAGTGTTAGTGATGAGAGTAGCCTAGTGTAGCCAGCGTTTACTGTACTATTAGAAACTAGTTGCTGTTGTTAGTTAGTTACTGTTTTGCTTGTTCTTAGCTTTGTGTTTGTTTTGGTAGTGTTTTCTTTTTTTTTTGCTTGTTGATTTGTCGATTTGCCACTTTACCTGATTTCCATCGTAAGTCCAACTACCGAATTTCATTTCGCAATGTTGGTCATCGAATGGGAACCACGTGATGTCTATCTTGCATGTGCTCTTGAAGATACCAGGGGGCACGTACAGACAACTGCCGTTATGTTTGACCACAATGTTGGTGTGATACGTGCCATCGAATCCCTCATCCGCGCTAAATTATTGTACAATTTGTTTTAATGGATTATTGTCTGGATCGATTGATTGTTATATTATCGCTTATTTTATTTTTACTAATCTATACGATTCTTTTGGTTATCTTTACTTTCATCTTTTTCATATTTCGGTTATCGTCTTTGAGTTTTGTGATCGCTTCGAAGGCTCTTGTGTTATATGTGACTTGCGCTTTGATTTGTCACTTGTTTCGCTGGTTAAAATGTTTTTTGTTTTTCTATTTTTTTTTTTTGTGGTTGTGGTTTTTGGACTAGATCTGGGAGCTAGATCTGGGAATTCTAGGTACTCTACTCTGGGGAATAATAGGGGATTTTTGTGTTAGTGTTCGGTTCGGATTGTGGTTCTTGGTACTTGGTTCTTGCTTCCTAGTTTTGGTGGTGAGTTCGTGGGTTCTTACACACTAAGTAGGCTCTCATACCTGGGTTTCTCTCAGACTTACATGGGCTTCGCTATAAGTATTTGCTTAAGGCTAAATGGGGTTTTACTTTGACTACTCAGGGATCAACTTGGAGTGGGTGTGGTGTGGTGTGTGTGTGGTATGAGGATGTTTCCTATAATGGATCCCAACCAGCATTTGGTGACCCCAACGGAAATTCCATTGCCACTAAGCACTCGACAATGGCAATCTGCGGCTGGCCAGATACAAATATCTCCGAGGCCATGTATGTATCTATCTATCTTTGTATCTCTGCGGCTCTGTGGAAACTACTACTCGGACTCGGACTCGCACCAATGTGTGCATATGCAAATGAAGCTCGGCAGGCACTCGAAAAATGCGGGCAAAGCATGCTCTCTGTATATATATATATATATATATATAAACCCATCAGTGATATATATTTGCGTACATTATATATGAGTATATCTCTTGACTTGACTGCTGTGCAATAAAATGCAATTACAGCTCTGATTCCGACTCGAGAGCACCGAGAATGTTGCGTAAACATTTTGTGGACAATTTTGTTTTGCATTTTTCGGTCACCGCAAAGAGGCAATGCCATGGGGTGCGGAGGGGATTCATGAGATTGAAATGCGGAGAGAGAGAGTGTGGGTTCTGTTTCCCATTCTGTACTGTTCAGTGGGTGTTCCTGTGGCTGTGCTGTTATCCTGCGGGGCATGGCCCCTGGCAACGGGGCTTACATGCAACTGTTGCGGCATTTAAGTGGAATTTGTGCGCTGATTAGCGGCTGGTCAAGCCCACGCCGACACCGAAAACCGAGGTGCAGATGCTGCCCAGTCGGGCTTAAGAGATTGCGGTATTCAGGAACGCTTTCAACTGGGCCCAATATCTGTGTGTTTGCTGCGGCATTAAAGTTAATTGATATTGCAGTGAGACGAGGGCCCTTTAGCCGCCACAAAACGAATGTGTTGAAATACTTGGCCACCGCAATTGGCCTGTCAATCCTTCATCAGAGTCCCTGGCCCCAAATTTGATATCATTTTAATTTCCAAAAGTGAGAGCTGCCTTTATTTTTTTGGGGCTTTATTAGTATTGACCAGGGTTTTTTGGACCGCTGTCAGTTGGCGTTCCATTGCGGCTTACTCCCAATTTCAGTATGACTTGTGATGCTTTAAAGGAGCCAAAAACAGATTCAGATACAGCTACAGCTACAGATTCAGATACAGTTTCAGCTACAGTCACTGATAATGTTGCAATTAGAGTGAAAGCTTTTCATTCCGCGCCGTTGGCTGGCATTGGCGGTTTAAGGTCCGGCATCTCAATTAACGGACGTGAAAGGAATCGCAATCCCCGCCAGAAATCAGCATAAGTAAATGACGCACAAAAAAAAGAAAAGGGGGCCGTAGTCGATTGATTCGCGGAAAGAGAGAAAGAACGAGAGCCTGCTTCGTTTCTCCGTAATGAGGCAAGGCCAATCCTAGCCATGTATCTCCATCTGCGACTCTTTGTATCTGTATCTGTATCTGTGAATGTGTCGGCGAATGTATCTCTCGCTATTGATCTAAATGATGGCCGCACATTAGCAGCGCTGGCGTCGCATACAAATTAGGCCTCTAAATGCGTGTCGAACAGAGGGAAGAATTAATAAATTAAACGAAACGAAACGAAAGGAAAGTCTGGTCGTGGCTCCTTTGTCGGGACTCGAAGCAAGTTCATTAGCAAACAAAGTTGACAGCCGAAAAGGTTTCAGAATGAAAGGAAACGAGTGCCACACCATCTACTGATTTCCCCTGACTCGCCAGCGTTGGGCCTACGCAGCTAATCAATATGATTTTTATTCCTGGTCTCAGTCTTGGCCTGGCTCCTGGCTCCATCTCCTGGCTCCTCCGAATCAACGCCGGATGCTGCGTGCCATGGAAATTAAACCTGCAGCGTACGTGTTTTGATTCATTGTTTTCTGTCCGTGCTTTTCTATATATATGTATGCATATACATATATATTTTTTTCTTGCTTTGTTTGCACGGCTTTTGGGTGACATGTAAATTCCATTTGCCGCAGGAGTCCGGAGTCCGGCCCCGTGCGTCAATCAGCCGTAAATTCCCCATGTGTTTGGTCGTGTGTGAATGTGAATGTGAATGCCTCGCCCATTAGGTTAAATAAGCTACGTTTCGCTTCGCTCCGCAGTGGCAAATATAAATTGCAATTAGTTCAGCAAATGCACCTGCCTGACTGCCTGCCTGACACTCCGCCAGGTGCATTTGTATCCAAGGCCCTGGGAAGTCTCCGCAGTAGTTTGTCTTCATTTGCGGGCACCAAATGCGTGTTCCCTTTTTCTCCTTTTATTTTTTTTCTAACTTTTCCTGTGGCTTCACACGGCTCGTTGCCCCCCCGGGGGACATGTGGCATTTAAGTTGTTTTTAGTCGGCACACACACACACCTGGCTCAGGCAACAAATTTTGACGTTTAAGTTATGGCTTAAAATGTTTAAGCTCTCTTGGGTGGACACGGATTTGGCCAGCTCTTTTTTTTTTTTTGGCTTGGATTCTGCTCAGTGCAATTGCATTTGGGAAAATCGGCTTGTAAAAAGTTAGGAAAAGAAGCCCATAGAGTAACGATTATGGAGTACTCTTAGTCTGTGAAAAATATAGCATACTTTCAAGGGAGTTTTTAAGTGGAAATTTAAAATGCAGAAATATCTATTTGAAGTTAAATCTTTTCAGTAATTTTTTATTTTAAAATAAACACAACTAATACTCCCTTTAGTACCCTGCACTCAAAGTTTTTTGCCAACTTTTAGCCACACCATTGCCATGCATATGCTTAAGAGATATGTGTATCTGACGGATAAATCCGTGGGCACGAAAAACGCTGGATGAGATTTAAATTCACACAAGCCGCCGTCGTGTGATCCCTTTGAAGGCATTCCCGCTTCATTAGTTGTCTCTGGCTCTGTGGTCTTACATCTAGCCTGGTATTTTGGTGGTCACACGGAGAGGGGAATGCATGCAGGATTCGAGGTCCTTACAGTACTTAGGCTAACTTACACACAGACTTAATGGTTATGGCAAATGATTCCTTGATTTTGCCTTGGTGACACATCGATGCACACGCACACACACAGAGAGGGTAAATTAAACATATATAGATATATATATATGGATATATGGATATATATTTGGTTATAGATATAAGCATATGTGGGGAGTATATGTGGGTAGTTAGACGGTTAAACACAATGAGAACAGACAGCAATAGCTATAGATATGTATAGGTATATATAAATATATATATATATTTATGGTTGTGGGTATATAGATATAGAGATATAGATAGAGAGGGTTATAACTTGGACACTGAGCAAAGGAACAACTGGAAACATGAGCTGATTATTATTTATTATTGTTTAGGAACGCACAGTGAACAAATAGCTAGAATGAACGATATAGAGCACACACCGATAACAATTGATTACTTTGCGGATTGCACACAGCACACACAACATACACACACAACACACACACTGGGCACACACCCACTCGAACTCGAACACTCTGGGCTTTTAAAAGCAAACCCCAAATGGAAAATGGCAAAATGAGAAATGAAATTGCAATTATTCAAGGCACTGCGATGAGAGTGACTGACAGGCAGGGATATTATTCGAATGCGAATTCGAGTGCGTATGCATATGCGTATGCGGGCAGCTAACACTCATTCAAAAGAGCCCCTAAAACATTTGTAATTTGTATTCCCTTCGATTTTGTTCCTCTTGTCGTCCTGCCATGTTTTTCCCCAATGGCTTACGGGGCGTATGATGAATGCATTGGCCATGGGCATAATTACCAATGAAGCGTGCTGCCGGTGCCTCTGCAGTTATTTTGTTGTTTAACTGGGCACAGGTTGGACATAGATACACACTCATACTCATATTCATACTCACACTCACACCTCTAGACATACTAATTGGACATATAGACTAACATTTAGTGAAAGCAATTTGGCAAAAAGCTTGTTGTTCAGGTTAAGCGTTCTTTAAAGTATTTTATTTTAGGTTTTTACCTTCCCAAAAATTTTAGTTGCAATTTCCTGAATTTTCTCTTCTAACTTAGTTAAAAGCTTGTTTGTTTTAAACTTTTTTTCATGGAAATTTTAAGGCAAATTCTACAAGCATTTAACAAGTTCCCTTAAGTAGCTTTTAAGAATTTCCATTAAAAGCTTAAAGTGTTTTAAAGTTGGGAAGGAATTCTTTTAAAACGAAATAGGAAAGATTATATTTTTTAAGCGGAGTTATAACAGACAAGTCTTTTAATTAACTTTTATTCCTAAATTCCTCAATTAAATCTTTTTAAATATTATCTTTGGGAAGGCGTATCCAAAACTCGTTCTAGCCGAGTATTTTTTTCTAGTTTAGAATTAAGTTATATTTTGATGATGACTTGGTAAGAATTGGCATGATTTCTGTTAGTTTGAAATGGTTTCGATTGATGGATATCCTGTAAGTTTTGAGGTGCTTGGGTTTAACATTAACTTGATGGGTTTGCTTAGCTAGCTTAGCCAAGTATTTGGTTTAGCAAAATGAATTTATTCTTAGCTTAGTTGGTATGGAATGGATTTTGTCTATTTAAAACCTTTTAAGATTGTGTGTTTACAGTTTAATTTAAGGTGTTTTGTGTATAATATGTCTATGGAATGTGGTGGGTGGATGGGTTAGGGGTTCAGACCAGGTGAAAGTCCTGTTGTCACCTTTGCTGGCACACCCGGATTTTTAGAGTTATGGAATTTTGTGGGATGAGGCGGAGGGATTTAGGTTAAATATTTGGTTTTTTGTTTTTTGCATTTGGTATTATTTTTATGCGTTTCTTTATTTAGTTTTTTTGTTTTTAGTAAGAGGGATTTGATTTCTCATGCACAATACTTGAAAATCTATTTTGCCTTCTGCTGTGAGTTCATTGTTTTTTGCAAAAACGTACACTACGTATGAGTATGACAAAAAACATTTTTCCATTGAATTATTGTTCTTTAAAGGTTTGATTTTTTTCTTCTTTCTTTTCATTCTTTTTGTTTGGCCAAATAAATTCAAGTACTGAACGTCTAACCAGAAATATTACACCAGCATATTGTTGAACAATCTCTCAGGTGGTTATTGTCTTTCGGAAATGGAGCGAGAGGACTTTGGGGGCGGTAGGCGGTGGGCGGTGGAGTCCTGCGAGTCCTTTGGGGGGCATGGAGACTTGGGAATCAGACCACAGAGCATGAGCCGTGCTGTTTCGAACAAAGTACTTGCGCAATATTCTGGTTAAACAATTGGTTTTAGTTGGTTTTGGAGTTTAGTTTTTGGTTTAGTCTGGGCGAGATTATTTAGCTTGTTTGGCTTGGTTACTTGGTCACTCGGTTTAGGCAGGCCCTTGCGGCCAGATATTTGGTTTAGTTAGACATTTCATATATGTGTTATACAACGTTCGGTTAGCATTACGAATCCAATTACAATGTGAGGCCCACATCAACGGCAAGCTGACAATGTACAGTCCCACTAGACAACCACTGCGTGTAAACTACTCTTATTGAAGTAAACAAAATGTAAATTATTCTGTTTCATATTTTTTTGTATCCTTTTTTTTTTGATTAAGTTAAGTTAAGTCACTCTTCGAAACGTAAACATTGAAAGCAAATCATAAGTGGGTATAACATTGAAACACAAATGACAAAGTATACGGATATATACGGGTGGGAAAGTCGAGTTGGCCGCCGGAATCAGGAAACATAATTGTTTGTCTGACTTGCGGCCTGATTCGAGTTTCGTATTTGATTTCCCTTTTTTTTATTCGTTGTTTACTGTTTACTAAAAGAGACACACAAACAATAGCGAGTGGATTATGATGCGTTTATAATAATAACAGCTACATATAATTATGGTTATAGAGTTGGGAGTCATACATAACGTACATAACTAAAACTAAAGTGTGTTTCTGGGCAAACATATTGGATATATATGCCTGGGATTATCGTCAATTCCAAAAACCAACTCAAATCGAAACGTACAAACGAATATTTGAAACTAAGTGTTAAAACCATTAACTTTGGGGTTTGTTTATTGAAGGATCTCCAGGTGTAGTTCCCCTTCAACAAACCCCTTTCACCATCTAATAATCTAATTGAAATTCAACTAAAGTGCACAATGCAACTACATAAGTATATATTTTTTTGGTTAAGCTATAAGTTCAACTATAACTATAACGAAACGCAAAACGAAACGAAAAGTAACTCTGTTTTTTGTGGGGGGATCCCTTCTAAGGATCCCTTCTCTAGTGATCGTTTCTTACCGTTGTTCGAGTATTACAGTGGTTGGGTTCAGAGAGAGATTGTGGCTATATAGTACCTATAGTCTTAAGACTGCTCTATATTTGAAGTTGTCTGGTTATGGTTTTAGCGCAAACACTTTATACCAGATCCTCGGATCGGTTTCATTTGATTCATTTGGGGGCTGCTTTAGCCTTTCTATTCGGTTACGGTTCGGCGTGTTTTTTTTTTTGGTCCTTCTTTGGATCCGGAACACTTACCTGTTGTACATGAGGACGTCGGGCTTCCACAGCTTGTTGGGCGTGATGCGCAGGTCCTTGACCCCGCCATATTCCGTCTCGTTCCAGCGCAGATTGTAGTCGTTCCACTCCTGCACGTGGACACATTAAATATTTATTTAGTAGTGATTTTATGCAAGGTTATTTCATGGTATAATTGCAATGCATTTTGCTATTAACTCAAAAGTTTCTAAGAATTCAACCAAAAATGCGACGTGATGTTTTGTTGGAAAAGAAAAGGATATTCCGGGTGACGGGGGTTCGGCGGAAAGAAAGAGTGGCGGAAGGAAAGAAAGTAAGGATTCGCAAATGATATCTACGCTGAGCACATGCATATGCAAGCATGCAGTACGGGCACACTAATCTACTTAAGTACAGTTGCACATCAAGGCACTAGCTTCATCTCTTTCTGGCTTGCTGATTGGCCAGCCTTTGCTTACACATGCTCAAACAATTGTCTCACTCATGCAGACACACACACTGTTGTTGGCTGCAAAATGTGCAACTTGACAACAATTTCAAGTTAAGTCAGTACTCCGAACCTCCCACTTTTCCCGCTTTTCCCGGTTTTCCCGCCTACAGAGCCACCGCACATGAGACAAGTTTTATCAACGTTCCTCGTTTGCTCTTTTCTAATACCGTTTGTTGGGACACAGCGAGAAAATAGTATGTACTTTCTGATTTTCTTTTCTTTTAACAGTACTGCACTGAAGTATACTCCAAGAGACGAACCGCTTTGTGTAAAAAATAAGTAAGCCTCAATCTTAGTATTTAATATATAAAATAAATAAATCAAATAATTAATTAGGTAATTTACCCGATTTAATTTAGATAAAGTTACTTTAAAAGTCAATTAAAAGTCCCTGAAGTCCTTGTATATTATTACTCTTTACCCATTAGTAACCATTTTTAATAAGTACTCTTTCAGTTCCCTTAAACTTAACCACATTTTTCCGCAGTGCATTCAAACAGTTTCTCTGTGCTTTGTGGCACTCTGCGGTTGCCTGCAACGCGACTGTCCCGCCGCGTCCTGATTTTCCCTCCCCCCCCCACGTTTGGCCGCTGCGTTTTGTGGCTTTTCCTACAAGTGGTTCATGTTCGTGTCATAAAAGCGGCAAAGTTTTCCCCTCTACTTAGTTTCGCCTTTGCCCGGGCTCATGTTCGTTGTTGCCGCCGTTGTTATGTTTATAATTTAACACATTTGTGGCATTTTTAGAGCAAGCAATTGTCCCCGACGACCCCTCCGGCTTGCTGCCCGTCCCCCTCTCTCTCTCTCTCCTTGTGCACAATCCCTTCTTTTTTTTTTAAATCACAAAAATTTAATTACACGAGATGGCCTCGTGCTGCATTAAATTATACGAGTTGTCGGAGTCGAGTATCTGCATCTGTGTGTGGCGGCTTTAAAAACTGTTTAAACTTTGTTCGTTCGGGCGGGATTTTATGACAGCTGTAAAAACAGATGCCTCTCCGCTCAGGCATCCCATTTTCCACATGTGCCATATACCGTTTTCCATTTCGCATTTTACCACTTCCACATTTCACATTTCCGAGGTGAGGCGTGCTCCTAAAATCATTTTCCAGCTTTGTGTCCCTGCGGAAGGACACAGATTTTGATGCGAATGTGGCAATTGTTTTGCGGAATAGTTTTTGCCGCAACAACTCGAAATTTCAGGGGTTGCGGTGTCAATATCCAATCTGCTTATGGCGACAATTTCGTCAAAAATTTAATGGTAGCCAAAAAGGTTTCCAGAACTAGGTGTAGGGGTTGGAATTTTTGGGTTATAAATAGGACTTTGTAAAGTTTTGTAATGCGTTTACATTAAATTTGATTTGCTGTTTCAATTAGTAGATAATTTTTTTTAAAGGTAATTAGATATTTTTGTTTGAAATGAATGCTATCTTATCTTGGTTTCAATAATAAATTAAAGAAAATATACAACAATTAGTTTGTGTTTGTCCTGCAGTATAGTTTATCGTTTATTAATTATTGCAACCTAAAAACACCTTTTAAATCTTTACTAAAATCAAAGCTTTACATTATTAATAAAAGAAAAAATCCTCTATTAATTATTAATAAACCATTTTAAGCTGCAGCCTTGACACCTCTAAAAACACGTTTTAAAATGGCGTTACTTCCTGCCGATTGAGTGGCCAAAAAAGTCATCGATTTTTGCACTATTCCGTGACGAGCTTTTGGCCGTGATGGGCCCGGCGTTCATTTACCAGTTTTAATTGCTATTTGACGGCATAATTGGGCCGTCGAGCAGAACAACACAATCGGTGGAAAGTTGCATTGGGGACAGGGAACAGTAAACAGGAGGCAGAAGGACAGTCATTTGGAATTCCAACAGCCTGCTGTGGTTGCGAGTGGCAAATTGACAAACATTTGAACACAATTTGCGGGGGAATGCGGACAGTTTATAAAAGCGATGCATCAATCATAAATAGCAATGCACCTAAAAGAGATGCAGTATTTTGTGCACATTTTGTGTTCAGAAATTACAAGAATTCCGTACACCGAGGCACACCCTCGCCTACTCGTACTCAACGTGTTAAATAAATAATTTAATTAATTTCGCAAATTGACAGGACCGGAAGTAAGCGTATGCTGCGAGTATAAAAAAAGGAAACTCAGACGCGTCAATTTACTCTCCTTTACACTTCCGTTCTCTGATGTCACTTATCACCTTTTTTATGTCCGTTTTCTCTTCCTTTTTTAATGATAAACACTGGCACACAGACACACTCTCTCATATTTTCATACATAGTAAAGGACATGCAGGACGAACAAACACTGATTTCAGGGCTTAATACACGATGCAATCTCTACGGCATGCTTTTTTGTGTCTGTGTGTTTAGGGTTAGGGTTCTTCTGTTTAGAGTTTGTGTTTTCTTTTTCGAGGTTTATGTGTTTGGTTTTTAGTTGCTCTTAGGAGAAAAATAAACGGAAACCAACTCCGAATCGAGTTATCTAAATAAAAATGTCAAAAAGAGATTCTTCGCTGGTAAAGAAAACTAGATGCCACTGTTAATAATATACCTCTATTTAGAAGAGTTTTGTAAATTCAAAGAGAATAAAAAGGAAATAGCGGAAATTAAAGTGTGTTTCTCTTGGTGTCTGTGGGTATTTTTTGTTTTGTTTTTGTATTTAATTAAGCGATTTAAAAACGGTATTTAATTAAGCTCTTATTTAATGGTACTTATTTAGGTGATAGTATTTAAATAATTTAATGCACACACGCACTAAGCCAACGCTAAATAGCGGGGGTTTAGAAAGTTAGAGTTAGAAGAGAGTTATTTTTACAATAGAAGCGAACGGAGAAGAGTTCGCAGGAAACGTTTAACAACGAACAAAACTCGATTTAACAGGACGAAACTCTTGGTTAGGGTCGTGTGTGTGATTAAATTACAATCAGGCTGGACTCCTTCTGGCCAGCATTCAGGGAGTTTTAGGACAGAAATAGGGACCTCTGAACACTTAACCAGCCAGAAACCAGCCAGAGTTGTTAGATTTATGTTTAAGTAGGTGGATTTAAAGCGATTACACATTATTTAAAATACGATTTAAGCTAGTAGTTGGGATTTAAGTTGGGGTTTAGGTTCGTATGATTTATGATGTGGCGAGTTTTAGTTCAGACTTACCAACGAAAGCCAAAGGTTCGTTATGAGAAGCTGATTCTTCTCGTCCTACAAACGTATTTGTTTGTTTTTTTGTTTTGTTATTTATTTTTTAAGGCCAAAGAACACAAGTGAAAATCAAGTTCAACGCAAGACCAACAATGGAAAGTAATAGTACGTAAGACGCAAAAAGGGAAAGCATAAAAGTTAATTTAAGTCAAAAGTTTAAAAAGAGCAGAGCATGATAAAAGAAAGTTTTCGGTTTATACATTTGTTTTATGAGTTTTACAAGGATTTTTTTTTGTGCCCTTCTAGGGCAGGGTATGGTATGTGTATGTTTTCATTTTTTTTTCCTTTTTATTTTTAGCATCTGTTTTTATGACGTTTTTTGATGTTTTATCCTTTATTTTGTTTTGTTAGTTTTTTAGTCTCTCTGCTGCTGCACTCGCTGAAGAATGGCTTTAATGGGCTGCAAGTTCGCACAAGTTTGCACAAAGTAAAGTGGTTTTAAGTGGGCGGGACCCGTGTGTGCGAGTGAGTGGGTGTGGCTGGGCAAACATTTATAGTCCTCTCTCTGGGGCCTGTTGCAATTAACTCGCCTCAGCCTTGTCGTCACTCAATTTGCTCGGAGACCAAGGGAAAGCCGGTCGAAATGCCATCAAAAACTTTGTTGGCCAAGAGTGGCGGCTTTGAGCCCGCCTTGAAGCCTAATCTCAATCTCAATCTCAATCCCTATCCCAATCCCAATCCCTGTTCCCAGTTTTTCAGTCTCCAATTTCAATCTGCTGGTCGTCCGGCCTTCAGATCCTTTGTCCAGTGCGCCAATTTACTTTACAATCTCATCTCAGCCTCCGTGCCGTGTACATCTATTCCTCGTCCTTTGCTGCTGCTGCTGCTGCTGTGCAATAAAAACTTTGAACTAGGTATCAAAACCCATTTATCTCTATACAAAATTTTAATTAAAGATATTTCATGCTGGCGCATTGTCAGTCCCAAGTCAGTCAGTCATCCGGATGATGGGTTCAAGGCGGCCGTTTGAAATGCAGATGAACCGCCCCCGCTAGCCCCTAAGATCTGCATGTGAAAGCCCCTCTCAGTAAGGTGACTATCATTAATAACTTGCCAGTGTTCAGAACAACAAAAATAGTTACAAGCCACAACGGCCTGAAGAAAAAGGAGAAACAAAAAAAAAAGAAATAGGGACAAGGAAAGGGCCTAGACTAGCAGATATCCTAGACTAAAGCTTATTGATTAAATTTCTTGTAGAAATATTTCCTACCAGAAAAATAACTTCACTAAAAAATTACTTCCAATGTCTAAGTTCTTATAAATAAGACAGAACAACATCCCATCTACATTAATGTGGGGAAAGGTTGTAACTTTTCTTTATAAGTTTAGCTGGGAAAAATTTAATTTGAAAGTCAGAGTAAAAATATTTTTAATTATTTTTATGTAATTGTAACTAGTCTAGCCTGCTATATAGTTACCCTACTGGGTAGAAAACCCAAAAATACCCCTGAAAGAGAGAGAAAAAAATCTTCAAAAACAGCAGCAGCTGCAGTAACGACTTGAGCCATTAAAAAGATTCAGGGCCGAAGCCAGGACCTAGAGCGGGGCTGCTTAATGATATGCAAGAAGGGGCGGGAGGAGTCACATCCTTGGACAAGGGCTTGGTCTGGTGACCTGGATGATTTCTGCTCCACGATCCGGTATTCATTTCGCACCCTGCGGCGGCGGTGAAGGGAAGGGAGCTCCCCAGTTTGGTTTCATTTTCGTTTAAGCCAATATGCAGGCACTTCCCCTTGGTGTGGTGTGTGTGTACAATATTTGCTGTTGACACCTTATAAAAATGGCGGTTTTGTGCAAATTTCATGTTTATGACAGCAGGATGTAGGATGTAGGATGTAGGACGTGGATGTGTAGCCCCTGACATTGACGCATACTAATGACACTTGGGGCCCGGCGTTTTGGGGCGCAACTTTAAAGCACCATTTGCAGCAGACTTCGTACTTCGTACTTCGAGTTCGGCTTAATCGCGAGAGCACGTCTGCTCCTCGGTTACAGATACATTTACGTGCATAAGCTATAGATTTATTTTGCATTAACGTGCCAAATTGTTTTTAAATGAGTTTCTAATGAGCCAACAATTGCCGTTGTGTCGTCTGTGGCAACAACAGCAACAGCAATTCAGATCTCCGATTTCGGGGCACTCTCGATCCCCCCCTCAGAGGCTGTGATGAATGAATGAATGCCTTTGCCAAAAGTTTTCTTGTTGCTGCTGATGCTGATGCTGCTTCTGCTGCTGTTGTGTTTACAAATGGGTTATGCACATGAGCCAGGGACCTGCTATCCCTGCTCCTGGTTCAAGGACGAAGTTTGTTGGCCTTGACAGCAGCCCTCGAAGTGCCTCAGACAAATGAGTGGGCGATAAGTGAGCTCGCAGCTCACAACGGCGGAGAGCACAGTTTGCTGCTGCTGGCAAATGACTTTGTCGAACTCCTCCGGCGGGGTAATAATTTGGGCGAAAGTATGTTCATAATGGCTGCTAAGGGCTGCTTATGGTATATCAATGGATAACGCTAATAGATGCTACACACACCGCCTTCACTTTTAATCTTTTGCCCCCATAATGCTCTCAGATTTCGTGTGTGAGAGAGCTTAAGAGCATGGCAAGTTAATTGACTTGCGGCTTTAATGTTCTAAAATGTTGCATGTATATATTTTGTGAAGGGTTTGGTTTGTATGGAAACTTGGGTTTCACTCATTTTCCTTCAAAATTTCGATTTAGTAGAGGATTTTGAAGCTTAAAATGCCAAATTCCGAGTAGTTTAGGTGGAATTTGAGAACTAATGACTGATTATTAGAGAATAATACTGATTATAATAATTCTTATATTGTTTTTAATAACTAAATTCCTAGATCAAAGTCTCAAGCTTACTGTCAAACCTATTTTAATTCAAAACAAACCATTCTAAGCAACAAAAACATTGCGACATTCATAAAACCATTACCAAAATCAATTGAACCATTAAAATGGGCAAACATTTTAAATAGCTTTTGTTTGGTTCTTAACGAGGCCAAGTTCGTTTTTGGGAAATCACCGAATTAATCTTCATTATTTTTTTCGCTTCTATCAGCTAAATGTTTCCCTTTTCAGAAACTGTGTCTTTTCCAGAGCTAAAATTTCCACACAGATTGCCAAAATAATCTGCATTAGAATCCGATTTCTGACTTTTGTGACTTGTGGGCCACACCCCCGGACAGCAGATTAAACGCCATGAAAGCTTGTTCGCTTTACGCCAAATTCTCCAATGTTTTTCCAAGGGGGACAAGGGGGCGGTGTCCTTTGGCCATTTCCTTTTGACACACATATTACGAGTACCATGGACAGAGTCATTTAGGGTCTTTGTGGTGGCTGCAACCTGGCAAGTCATTAGACAAGCAGGGAGGAAAGTGGGGAAAAAGTCCTTTTGGTGTTAGCCGAAAAATGCTAATGACTTTATTTTTCTTAACTTTGATGCTCGTGCTGATGACGCCCGGGCCACAATGTGCATTTTAATGTCCTGCCAAAGGAGCCTTTCGACCTTGCTCCCTTGCTCAATGGCATTAGGTTGCAACAGCTCCCGTCATCACCATCATCATCATCATGAGGAGGAGGAGAAGGACATGCCGTTGGAGTAACCACCAGGCCAGCACGTGGTCGCCTTGAATAGTTGCCAAACTTTGGCAATTGTCGGTCCGTCAGTAATCCCCGGCTCAGAGGCCCACACACAGGGAATATATTCATGCGAAGGACATTCATTATTAGTTGCTGCAATTTGAGTAATTGACAAAGCGGCGACCCAACACGCAGGACCCGTTGAAAATGTCAGGGCTCGTGGAATCATAAATCTCACTGACTCTCTCCCACATTCGTATCGATTTATAATTTATGCCACTGGAAATCAACGTTCTGCGGTTTCAATTCTCAATCCCGCCCACATCCATCTGTCCGATTGCCTAGTGCATAAATCAAATTATTTCATACATATTTAATCGTGTAAATTAAAATGCATTTGATTTGCGAGAGAGCCTTAATTATATAATTTATTCGTGAGGCGAGAGCGAGCACATTAAAGCCATAACTTCATCGATATCTCTCCAGTATACTTTTTTTTGTTATTATTTTTTAGTAGGATTTTTTTTGCTGTTTAGGTTGTTAGTTGTGTTTTTTGCGCAATATGCAGATACATTTAATATGGCAATATATATAATATATAGATATAGATACAAAGAAAACACCGACTTGAATTTTTTGTTTATGTTTATCTTTCACTTTTTAAATGCACTTTCGTTTAAACAACATGCAAGACACGACTTTAGTTGTTGCATTTGGTTTGTTTTCTTGTTTTTTGGTTGCGTTTTAATTGCGGCTTTTGCCTTTTAATCAGAGAACGCTTTATGACATGTACCCAGCAAAAATATATGGTAAATATACGTTTATATCGAACATAATCCGTAAAGAAGGCATTTACACTCGCACACACACACTCGCTCGTAAATTTAAATGCAAGTAAAACATAATTGCAAAAGGGGGAAGGAGGCTTGGGTCTTGTAAATCATTTTGTCAATCGATTAATGCACTTAATGGAGCAGACTAATTCGCCTTCAAAGAGGGGAATGAACTCACAGGAGTCGCCAAAGGATATAACTCATAAATACTAAACAAATAGCACTAAATATTTGATTTTAAATGCAATTGCAAACCTAGTTAGCTTGGCAATTAATCTGAATTGATTTGGGCTACCCTTTGGGATCGATTCACTAATGAAACGCACTGTAACTGGGGGATTACGACGGACAAACAGGACATTGTATATCGCGCATATGATTTTCCCCGCACTAAGCACATTTATTCACACGGCGGGCCGCGTGTTTCCGGGGAATTATATATAAAATGTTTTCATTTCACGGTTGCCACACAATCAGTGGAAAGCCCAAATGGATAAATAAATATATGAAACAACAACAAGGGAAAAATGTACACAACAATTATAACGAAAATGAAAAACTATATGGAAATCACACAAAGCCAAACTGGGAATAAAAAGCGCCTAAACACGTGGCTGGCCCAGCAAAAACGGGATTCATTAAATGCAATCAATTGAAAACACGGTCATGTAGTCCTTGTTTTTTAATTGGAACGACAATTAGTTCGTTTCAAAAGTTGTTAGACACAAAGCGATTTATATTTTTTTTTCCTTCAGCAAAAATTGAAAATTGACGGCTAAACATAAATCTAGAGCCGCTGGACATGGACCCATGACTCTAAAGGTAGTGGCAGGAGAAGCTATTAATTTTTTTTTTGAAAAGGGTTTTTCCATTCCGGCTTTCACCTACAATTTTTTCCGGTTCAAAACTGACCATTCAGAGGAGAAGTTTCAGGTGAGCCTGTGGAATGGCTGTCGCTTGGCAAATATATAAATTTTATTTATGTCCTTTTTGGGTCCTTTGTTTTGATTTATTTGTTTATGTTTATGGTCTGCCCGGGAAATTTCTGCCAATTTAGCAATGCCATTTCGGGGCATCCCTTGTCCAGCCGAATGCCTTGGCCCCTCCATCACCATCATCATCATCATCATCATGGTCCTGTCGGGGCCAAGTGAAATTAGTGTAAATCAAAGGTCCTTGGATGCGTGCAGATAAGACTTAAGGTAAGGCTAATCGAAAAGAGCTGAAGGTTACTATATCATAGCCTTAATACATTTTAAAGAAATCTCCGCAATCAGGACCCCCTCCCGAACAGCATTAATTCTTCTTGATTGGATTTAATTTGAGTCCTGTTTCCGCTGCCTTTCAGGTTGCTTTAATTGAAATGTACTCGCTTGGCATTTCCCTTGTAAAATAAAATGTCAAAAAAATGAACAAACAAATGGGAGGGGGGAGAGAAAAATAAACCAATACATACACACACAACGCACTCAAACACACACACAGAGACAACACATATGCATATGCAAATATGTATTTATTTATTGATAAAGAAGCCCCCGTGGGGCAATAATTATTGAATGCCAAAAACAAATTTCAGACGAAAAACGAGGAACGAAATGAAAAAATAAAAGTAGAAGAAACATATATATACTTTTTGTGTGATTTTTTTGTGGTGGTTCAAGTTATATAAAAGTTTGTCGCTTGTTCGCTTGCGGAAACTGAAAACAGAAAACGGCAATCTGAAACTGAAACTGAAACCGAAACGGAAACCTCAAAACGATAAATAATCGCAATCGCAATCGCAAGCCTAAAAAATTAGTTTTGTGATAGTTGTGTGACACACAGAAACGACGGGTACATGTCACTTACCAAATTTAACCACGCATTTGTGGTCAGAATCTGATTCTTTTCATCCTATAAGAGACGCAATCAATAATTGTTAATTCTTAGCCTGTTTCACGTTACATAAAAATATTCTCAGTGCCTCTGGCAGTGTTCTCTCTTTCCTGAGTTCTAATTTAGATGCTTTTCAGAATGTTAGCTGTTCTCTCTTTATATATTTATATAGTAGTTTTGTGGGAAGTTTAGGGTTAATACCCACGACCACTTACCACATCGATGATCTGCTGCAGCGTCAGTCCAAATTTCACCTCCAGGGGCTCCGATTCATTGGCCACCGGTCGCTCCAGAGTGTTGTATGTGGAGAGCAGGTGGTTCAGCAGTCGCTTCTCATGCG
This sequence comes from Drosophila punjabiensis, assembly GCA_008042585.1. NCBI lineage: Eukaryota > Metazoa > Arthropoda > Insecta > Diptera > Drosophilidae > Drosophila > Drosophila punjabiensis. Next base: position 29,897 of record VNJR01005313.1, read on the forward strand.
GTCCCTGACAGCTTTCTGTAAACAAATCGAACCAATAGACCATAACCAAAATTAGTAAAAGTTTAATAAAATTCAAGCAAAATGTATATATATCTCCCTTCTCTCAGGAGAACAAATTACGTGTGGGATCACAATTACAACCACCGCTGATTTATGGCACTCTCTGCCAAATTAAACTAATAACCGGGCTCACTTATTGGCAGTTGGGCCGAGCGGCGGCTCATTACCGGAAAAGCCATTAAAAAAAATGGCATGTACTCGCCCGGCAGCCTGATGAGTTTTTCGGCAGCCAGTTAATTGGTCGAATTCATTTCACAGCTCCTAAATGAAACGATTTTTCGCAGCAGCAGCAGGAAAATGTCGGAAAATGTGTCATGGAGAGGAGCCACCAAATGGAAGTAGTTAATTTTACCCATTTTGCACTACGGTTACGTATAATGTTATGGGTGTACCTTTTAGCTTAATTGGTTGCCAAATATTAACTTTAAGTGTTGTATTTAATAAGGAGATTTTATTGATATATTTTAGTTAATTTTATTTACAAAATTTGAAAGCAGAAAATATTTTCTATTTGCTTTTCAGATAATATTTGGGTTTATTGGAGTTGTTGTTAATTTATACCTAAAGAATTTAATGTTACTTTTAAAGGAAGAAAGGAATCTTACTTTAGCATAATAAGCTTCTTTTAAGCATTTTCTTTTATTTAAAAAAACAAATTCATGTTCAAGGCTGTGAAACACACAAGTAAACATGGATTTAGGTAATAGCTAAGTGATTGTTCAATTGTAAGCCGTGTGAGTTGCATAAATTTACAATGTGCAAGTGACTTGGCATTCTTAACTTATGATATTCAGTTCCTAGAGTGGACCTAACTCTCTTTAGGGAATTTAAAAATATTTTCTTACTACATATTTATTGATTTTGTATAAAAAAGTAAATGAAAAATTAAAACAAACCACAATATTTTTTCAGCTAAGTACACCTTAGGAATATGTCGAAATATTTAACATATTTTCCTAATTTTAAAGAGGTTCTTTATAACATTACTCATACGCAATGTTGGTCAACATGTTGTATGTATTTTAACCATTAAACCCAGTTTAAATAATTAACTAAATTAAATAAATATTTAATTTTAAGCACCCGATAAGACTTTCTATCCAAATTTTAAGCCCAAATTAACAAGTCTTCTCTCTAGCTTTCACACGTGTAGTGCTTCCCCCGGAAATTTACCTCAACGCCCACTCAATTTGTCCCTGCTCCAGGTGAGCTTTACACGCTCCTGGCTGTGGCCTGGCCTAGGTGGGGCAGCCATAAAATGTCATTAAGTGCCACTGGGCTGAGGACTCCTACGCTCTATGGTGTCGGAACTGCTGTTGCGGCTACATTGTGCCAAAGCAAACCGTAAAATGGGCAATGACAAATATTTGAGATGAGCGCAAAAAGTTTTTTGAGGAATTTACGAGCTCGAAGGACTCGGAGCTCGGAACTCGGAACTCTTGGTCCAAAAAGACCCCCTAGAAAATTGACAACTCAATTGTGAAAACTATTTGCACGCCATTAGGCGGAGTGACGGCGACGACGATGGCAACAAAAGGTGTGACCGCTTGTTCCAGGGGACAAATATTGACAGGCTAGCCGCAAAATTTGAGCCCAGTGAGTGTGTCAACTCATTCATAAATGCATTCGGGTCTCCGGGCTGAGCCGGAGCCACAGCAGCAGCAGCAGGAGCTCCCAGTGGTTGCTCCAGCTCCTCGGATTCATGTCGGGCAATCGAATTCATGTCGGAATTGCGTTTAAATTATGCAATCGGGACAGGGCCAGGGACCGCAAGGAGAAAAGGAAAGGAGAGTAGGGGAGAAGAGAGCCTGGGTCCATGAATTTGGCATGGCTGACCAACCGCTTGGAAAGGACCACCGAGCACCGGTGACCACTGTGCCCACTGACAGACTGACCGAACCCACAGGCTGTCAAGGTGAACGATTGTGTTTATTACAAGCCCATTAATATGCAGGGCAATGCAGGTCGCAGGTGGGTGTGACAGGCACTCGATGTCGTTGTAACGTTCTGTGTTGCCATCGTGTGGAAATGAAGGATTCGGCATACTGGATTTCTGGCCACGTGTCCCCCTTTGTCCTTGTGACAAGTGACACTAATAAGCAACTAAGCTGGTGACGTTACATGGAGTGCGTTACATGTTTCATTCCGAAATTGTTTCACGAAAACATATATATGACAGCTTCTGTTGGTCAAGTTTCATGTCACGTTTCACAGGCAATCGCTCATTTTTTTCGTTCTGTATCAATAGCTTTTTTTTTTTGGGTTGTTTTAGTTGTCACGATTTTGATTCGATTGTTTTTTGAGCGCGAGAATGCGTTGGAGATTTGGAGGAGAATGCAAATATTACTTTGTAGATTATAAAAGCATTTAGAAAGTGTTCTGTATTTATTTAGATAAGATATGCTAGCTATATGTGTTATATATTATTTAATCAAGTTTAATTCTTGCTTATTGTAAATGGATAATAAATATTATGAAGAACAAGTAAGTTAAAGATTTTAATTGAAGGAACCTAAGCCTAAGGAAACTGGTTCCACAATATCTTTAACCAGAAAATGAGTTCCTTTATATCCCATTTCCTTGTTTAAATTCAATACATAAGTTACCTATTGATGAAATACCCAAAACAACCAAGAAAATCGGCTTTACATCTCTCCATCGACTGATTAAATATCTAAATGAAGCTGCTGTATTCCATTGTTAAAAGAACTCTAGGCCTAATTTATTAGGCCAAATCAGGCATAATGGAGGACGAAATACGAATTAATTGAATGAAGCATGAGACCGAGCAATTCCTTGAAGGCAGACAGGATTAGGCAGGCAGCCATAGTGTGGGAAGTGTATATAGTTTGCTACCAGGTAGTAGGGAGTGTGTGTGTGGGCCAGGGGTGTGGCTGCTGGTTAGTTACTACCAACTTATATGCGAGTGTGTGTGTTGTGTGTGTGTTGACCCAGTTTCGCTAGCTCGCTGGCTCTCGGGCCTGATCAATTTGGCCTTGAGCGTCAGCCACAAACTTCTCCAGCTGCAGTTGTCCTTGCATTAAGTTGACATTTGATTTCTCCGGCAACCACTATTGTTGCCTCCCTGCTCCTGTTCTTCTCCTCCCACTTAGTCCTTTGTCTCTAGGGTCGTCGTTTGCATGATTTAAAACTGTTTAACTTCGGTTTCGTTTAGGGGGGCGGCTCCTGCCAACCTTTGTTTTCCACGTTTTGGACGTTTCGTTTCGCTTCGCATTTTGCACCTTGAATGCTGAGTGCTCCCGTGTTTTTTCGCTCCGCTTTCAGTTGGCTTTAAAATATTTATGAGAAGGGTACTTTAACCTTGATGCAGAGCGAATTGTTGGGGTGTTGGTAAATTGTTAATTACTATTGTGATGCACTGTGTGTGTGTGTGTGTGCTGGGGTTTCCTTTTGCTTTGCGCAACTGCGCCACCACGTCGTATACGTGATTTCTGTAGTAATTCAATGTTAAACTGTACCAAAAACCAGAGCGTGCCTCTGAGATTGCTTCATTGCGGCGGAAAAAAAGAACAAGGAATTAACTCGTTCAGCAACCGAGGAAAACAAAATATCAACTTATTCAGTGAGTCTAAAAGAAAACTTTTGCAAATGTTTAGCAATTCAAATCCTGAAAATCCGTAAATTGTTGTCTCGCTCTCGCTCTCGCTCTCGCCACCTTTGGCAATGCAATTTATTAAACCAACTACTTAGGCATGCGAAAATAAGGCACAAGCAAAACACATAAAAATAATCTAACACACTCTCAAGGCAACTTCTAAGGCTGGCTGACTGGCAGGCACTCTCCTGCCAGAGAAGTGGACGAGCAGGGACGAGCTGGGACGAGCAGAGATGGGCTGGGCTTGGACTCGGGGGGAGCCAAAAGAAAGTGGAAGGCAAGACGAGCACGGACGAGAAGTAGCAGCTGGAGAACTCAAGTGGCAACACACACTTCAAGGCCCGAGACTCGACTTGGCTGCCAAAGAGATACTTTCAACACGCCGTTCGACAGCATCAACGGCAACAAAAACAACAACAACAGCAGCCAGCAAATACTATGGCAGACACTTGGAGGATATCAGTCACAATGGTAAAATGCACAGCGAGAAAAAGGGGTGCTTATCCGCTTTTAAAAGATTTTAATGCAGTTGTATTTATTATAATTATTATTTGAACTATTACTATCATTACAAAGACTTAAAAAAGGAGATATATTTGCAAGAGATAGCATAGAATATCGATAAATGGCTGTCATATCGATATTTCATTAAAAAATTAAATATTTTTCATATCGATATTTGATGGGACAATTGATTAAATTTTTAAATGCATTTTTCAATGTTGCTATATAAGTGTCATATATCAATATTCTGTTTCTCTTAATAAAAACAACAAATTAAACAAATTCATAAAAATAGTCGGATAAAGAGATAAATAAATGTTATAACTTTTTGGGCTATACATATTTCGATAATTTCGATATTTTTGGATTTAATGTTAATAGTTTTGAAATTTTAAAACTTCGTTATATCAAATTTAACAGCATTTTTACAATGATATTAAGATCGATGTTTTATATCAGACTTTTCCTTTCAATATATATATCCCAACCTCAACTGTAAACTCAACCCCATTTAGCACCTTCGATTTCTCGCCGTGCTTTTTGCAACTTAATTGCAATGTGTAAGGCAGAGCCTCGGCTTTTGCATTATGCATGAGCCGACACACGGCTCGTTATTATCATTTTGGAACCCGCTTTCCGCTGCTTCCTGCTTGGCACTAATTGCAATTAAACAATAATGCACGCAGCGGACATGTCAGAGTTTCCTTGAGAAGAAGGGCTTTCTTGCTCTCGCTCGTCGTTTTCTAGCGAAATTCTGAACGGAAATTCGCTTAGAAAAACGTGTGTAACTGGCTTGTAATTATGTCACTCGCTCACTTTTGATGGAGAAGAAACGCTAAAGCGAAAGCGAAAGGCGTTTAATTAAATGTTAATAGCCAGCCCAGCAGGGGATGGCAACAACAAAGGCAAGACAATTAACGGCTCACGCTGCTTTTTGCCGTCGTCTTTTGTTTGTATGTATTTGCATATCATTAAGCCAGGAAAATAACTGTAAACGCTTCCTTTGAGAGTGCATTATAAACACTCGACGTCGACATCCGACATCCGACATCTCAAGATGATGGATGCCAAGTTGCCGCCTGCCAAAAGTGTGTTTAATTGCCAACAGAAATTGGCTAACAACGAAGTTTTTCTAGGATAATGAGACCTCTTTACGGGAGAGTATAACTCAGATGGTTTTTCTCTTAAAAATTTAATCTATTTAAAGCTTAAGGTAAGTAATGAAACAGAGAGAAATCGATTATGTATCGATATTAAAGGTATCAGCAAGGGAATTATAAAATGTTATGTATTGTTAATACTTATCTGTTTAAAAAAGAGTTTTTTTAATATTTGTAATATACATTTTTATCTTGTATACAAATGTTTATCACGGGTTTTGAAAAATACCGATATTTAAGCTGATGTTAACGATGTTTGATTGAAACAAACCTGTAATATCGATGTACTATCGAAGCCCCATTTCAAAGCCTTTCCCTTATAAGCAAATTATCAGATTTTATAGATGTTATTCAAAACTTACTCTCACTTTTCTTCTCTAGTTCAAAGTTCCTCATATCTTATCGATATGTTATAGCAATCGTTATCTAAAACAATCTCTCAATGCCCATCTCTAATTTAAAGTTAACCAGATCAACGGAATTTCAATTGACCCAGGATGGAGCCATCTTCTCTGTCCTAACCTACCCCATTCCGTTTGCTCTAAAAGCCACTTAAGAGCCATAAAAAATCAACACCCAAAGTGCCCAATTTCATTACGCATAACATTTTGGGGCATCGTCTTGGCCATTTTCACTGCCATGCTCCCATCCTCCCCTCTTTCTCACTTAGACAGTCCTACAGTCCATATTTAGCTCTCAATGAGCTTGATGTGTTTTTCAATTTTTCGGGCATTTTGAGTAGGAATTCAACTGGGAGCCAGTGTATGCCTGAGTTTGCCAGTGAACTGGGCGCACGATTCGCTCTCATATTAAATGCATATCGCAATGCGAATGTGTAAATTTTTGTGGAGCCGCTTGGTGGATTGGTGGATCGGTGGGCGAAGGGCGTGCGCATTGCCATGCAGCATGTTTGTGTCACGTTCGCGACTTCATTTGAAATTCATGCATAATAAGCAGTCAAGTACAGGCAGCCCGCCCACACACACACAACACACACAACACACACGCACACTCCTTTGCCCATGGCTGTGCATCACAAGGGTTGTCGGGGTCGACCAGGGAATGGGTGGCTTACTGTGGCTACAACTCCAGTATGCTCCTGCTTCCACTCCTCTCCTCTCGGCGGCTGCTGCATAAACAAGCATCCAATGTCGGAGCTAATTTTATTAAAAAGCAACGCCAGCAGCCAACAGCTAAGCTAAAAGGCAAGCGAGACAGAGAGAGAGTGAGAGAGTTTTCCCAGCACAGTGGTTCAAGGAATACCCAAATGGGAAACTAAGTCATTTTAATATAAATTCCTCATTAAATCTCCTACTTTAACGGATCCTCACACTTCACAGGATCTGCTGCTAATTGCAAACAGGTTTGGCAGCAGTTCTAAGTACGAATTATGACCTTATTGCTGGCACTGCACTTAATGGAGATGTCCTTGTCCACTATTTCAAAGGACATGTGGTCGAGCGCTGCATTGTAGTCTCTCGTATGGCCAGCCTACTAAACACCTTTATCCACACTCTCCCATGCAGCTACTAACAATTAGAAGCCTCAGGCTTGTAGAAATGGTTTAGAATTTCAACTAGAAGTCAATAATATAGCTTTAAGGACAATAATATAGACAACTTGTATCGTGTTTGCTTGTAAAACCAACTGAAATGGACTGCAATCGATTGGAAATTCGAGAGATTTCATGGCTCATCAGGCGTGTCAAATGCGATTTCAGGCAAAATGCACAACGGGTGAGAGATGTTCGATTCACTAGAATCAACACGGCAAATGCAGATACATAGTTGAAACGTGATACAAACAGAAAACAATACATGCAGTCAACATGGCGTATGAGTAATATAATACACAAATATTACTCATACGCAATGTAGGCTAAATGTCTGGCTTATTTATCAACGTTAATTAAGTTCATAAAAGAAGTTAAAGACAACCCACAGTAAAGAGTTAAAAGTTAATTTTCTTGGAAATTTTAACCATTTCCCCAATTTGTTTAGTTCAAAAGACTTTCTGGGAATTTCTTTCTGTAAAGAATTCACAAAAATTCTCATTTTAGTTTACCAGTTAAAGGGGATTCCTGGAACCAATGTGCATAGTTGTTGTTCTGGGGCACCCAACGCTTGGCCTGTTCGAGCCCAGTTGATTGCGGACATCCCGCTGCTGTGTAGTGCAGTGTCCTCTGGGCCCCCAACGGGCTGATGGAGTGGCCGAAGGTCCTGTTTTACCGCACTCCCGCCAACAGAACATAAAAATGCAGCTCTCGAGCATAAACAAACATAATGCGTGCCCATCCTCCCACCCAACCAACCAGGGTACTCGCAGAATTTATGCGAACCAAAGTTAGGCGAATCGCTTAGCATACATAGTACAGGCCTGTGTTCGTCCTTGTTTGCCTCGATTCAGGGACTACTCCTGGACCCTCTTTTTTTTCTTGCCTCACTTTGGCTTCCATTTTAATTAGATACATAAATTCAGTGAAGATGCCAGGGGTTAGGGTCTCGAAAGGTAGGCGTTCCCTTCTTCAAGAGATCTGTATATCCCGGAGTTAGTGACTTGTCATCGGCTAAGCGCTCTCATGAGGTAACAGCGAATTAAGCCCTCACATGTCAGTCGATTATTCTGCCTTTTTGGAAGGGGGATTAACGATTCAAGTTTCGAATGGGAGCAGTGATTCATCAGAAATGTAAAGGAGTACATAATATTACTTTGTACGCTTTTGGGATTCAAAGAGGAATTTTTTGTTTACTTTCAAGTTGAATTTTTTAAGTAAGTAAAGCAGGAAAACATTTTGCAAAAGAAACAATAAGTACAATATTTAATATGTTTTCAAAATTTCAAAGAAATTTAGTAGTTATATTTTTCAGAAAATCATCTACAAATAAGCTTAATTTCTAAGTAATTTAATTTATGTTCAAGCCTTAGCTTTCGTTTTGATTCCCATTTAAATAAAATTTTTGTCATATTAAAACCGAAATTCTGCCAAATTTTTAAAGTGTCAACCTTCGCCTGTCAAGGGTCTTAAAACATCAAAAATTCCTGGATTTTAAACTGCGGCAGGGTCCTCTATAAACAAACAGAGCCGCCGCACTCGCACTTTAAAATTAATCGCACGATTTATGACGCTCAATCTAACCGCTAATTTATAAGGCTTAAGCTCCCGGCCACGCCCATGCGTGTGTGTTCCAGGGGATGGTGCCGAGTCCTGCTCCATATATATGACTCTGTATGAAGCAGTCCACAAAACACTTTGCGCATTTCAAATGAATATTACAGAGCTCTCCCTCTCTCTCTCTCTTTCTATCTTGCTCCTACTTCTGTCTCTCGATGGGTTGTACGCAGATTTTCGAAATCGCCGGAATAGACAGGAGAGGGAAAAACCGTACGGAAAGTAAATGGGGATTGGCAGGGGATTCTGGCGGGGATTCTGACTAGAGTTGTGATGGGAATGGAGACTGGGAACAACTCTCTCTTTCTTTTATGAATGTGCACCGGTGGGTGCGTGCATAGATTTTGATCGCGGTTTCAACGTTTGCGGCCCAGTCACTGGCAAATTCAATTTCAGCACCAAAGCCGCCGACGCCACCGCCGACGACGACGACGACGAGGATGACGACCATGATGATGATGGTGATGATGATGATGAAGCCGGCGACTTTGCCATTAATTCCATTGCCAGCGGTAACCACGAAAATTTAATGTGTAAAATAATTTAAAATCGAGGCCGAGGGCTTTCACCTTCATGGCGTTTTAATGGGGCGAAATTTACATTATTCACTATTAAATGAAACGAAACGAAACGAAATGTAATTAACAATTGTTACTCCATTGTGAGCCTAATCTGGCTAAGTGCTACGCTTTTATTAATCACATTCCCGGGTTTTTAGGGGCACTAGCCAAAATTTTTGATTTACTTATGTGTGTTAGTTTTTAGTGCCGCCTCCGCTGTTGCCCTGCTGCGAGAATGCTTTTCTCGCTTCTCAACTCTTAAATAATTTGGCACGAAGTCTCATTATCGTTTGCCAAAAAAGGGGAAAAGGGCGGGTGTTTCTCCCAGGGAAAAGCTTGCCTCGGCTACGAAAAGTTATAAATTGCTACATAGTTTCTGGTGCGCCAGAAAGTTTTCTCCCAGATCCCAGCCTCCCTCTCGTCCTGTTTTTCTGTAACAAAATTAAATGTACGCTAAGTAACGAGATGTATGTAAGTGTGTGTGTAGGGGGTGTGTGTGCTGGGTGTGTGCTGTCTAGTCCCCTCAGCATTTGGTAGGACAAATTAAAAGCACTTGGAGAATCCACTTTAGGGCTCCCCCCCGTCTTGCTGCTCTTGAAAAATTATGCATATGTTAGAAGTCAACGAGAGGGTCTATAAATTCACTAAAAAGATGCCATAAGGAGTCGCCAAATGGGCGTATGTCCTTCTATCTACATGTATATATATATATTTGTCTGTGTAGGAATGCGAATTGATTTGATTTCGGTTGAATGGCCCTTTAATATGTTACTTTATCTGGCTGTTTAGGGGAATATCTTAGTGGGCTTCTAACTAAAGCTCTTTATAGCCACCTGCCACAATAATATATTAATAAAGTGAAGGCATTAACTATTAATTAGATAATAAACATTAATTAATTAGAAAGACTTGATATACCGTAATGGGTGTGTCCATAATAAATGGGATTTGCTAGAGAACTAGAGACCTGATTTTCCTTAATCTATTTTGTTTTTAATTATTACTCCAACCAAAAACATTTTATAATGAAGTTTTTAAAGTAGTAATTTAAAGATAAATATTTAGAAAATATAAAAAAACATATTAAGAAAAAGATTAAAAAGTATTTATTGGTCAAAGAAGGAAGTTAAAAACTAAACAAAATCTATTAACACACACAAAACATATCCTTTTCAATATATTTTTAATTTTGTAATAATAATTTTCTACAGAAACCTCTCTTATTTTACACAAAATAGTTTCCGCTCTCACTCTAACTCACTATTTAATTAATTCAAATAAATTAAAAAAGGTTTCAGAATACCATCTGTTTCGATTTGAATTTAATTATTAGCTATTTAAGTTCAGCATTTTCCAATTGGCCGGCTTAAAAGGTTTCAACGGATTTAATCGCATCTGCCTCGGTCCCATGTCCTTGGGCTGTTTAAGTGGAAATCTGTTGAATGGGAACCAAAAGAGGCCCGGATAGGCAGAGCAAACCATTCCCGGCAAACCCAATCACAACCAATTGAGCACAATTTGTGCCCCATTCATGTTCAGTTTCACATCATCATCATCATCATCAGCAGACAGCCCCTGCTCCTTGGCAGTCACTTGGCAACTCATTAACGTGGTAGGACCCACGCAAGGACCTTCGCCTTTTGCCCTTCCTCTTTTATACTTTTTTTTTTTACCTCGAGTGAAAGTGCCCACTGCCTATTGATAGAACAAAGGGTTCCACCTTGCCACCTTGCCAACTTACCTCACGCCCCACCCTGCGAGAGCGCCAGAGATTATAATCCGGTACAAATGAGGAAATCCCAGAAAACCGACAGATTAAATTTGTATTCCACTTGTATTCCAAAACGGATGTGGCCATGTGTGCAAAGTGGAGGTGGAAATAACCACCTCCCTCCTTCCGCAGATTATGGTCCCTTTTTTGGGGCAGGATATAAGAATGGGCTGGGGGATAAAAGGGCGTGGTCATAGTTAAGCAAAAAAGGGAATCTGATGCGGTGTTAGTTACTTTCCAAAAGGCGCACTCCATTATTAATGAGAAGACAACGCAAATTAAACACACACGCGAGGCAGAAGGAGGCGGAGCTGGGGCTGGGTCCTGGACTGGCTTCTGGGGGTCGTAAAGTTAGCATCAAGGATTCATTGATATTGTGTAGGTCTTTGGCCAAGTTTCCCCCTGCTTGAAACGGCTCTGGATTTTGTCCGAATAATTTAGGGAAAATGCCTGCCAGCCTCACAGCCTTGGCTTTTCGACCAAGCCAAGTTAGTTAGCCAAAAGCTCGCAACGGCAAATGTAATTTTGTGTAAAAATTTTCATGAATGAAATCGTTTTCCCTGCCTTTTCCTTTCCCCTCTCCCTCTCTCTGTGTGTGTGGCAATTGTGTGGCATATTTTTGGGGGTCACTCGAGTGAGTAGTTGCAGGTTCTGCTCCCTGGCTCAAAGGGGGATTACATTCGAGGATTGTTCTCGGTCGGCAAAAGGGGTGGTTGAGGTATAAAGCTGCCGTTTGCCGTTTTTGTAGAGAGAGGCAATAGAAACGCAGCTCTAGCTAAATTCCTTTGCGTTATGCTGGCAGCTTGTTCTTGGTACGAAATTTGGCATTTTCATTTACTCCGACAATAAATTTTGCTATGGCCTCCAGACCACAGGAAAGGGTTATGGATTTTGAGGACATTGAGGGGAGGGGGGTGTTGAAAAATCAGGAGGCACAGCTCCTGTGGCTGACAGCTCAACGCCTTCAAATCATATTTCATCTGTGGCAGATATCATTCGCACTGCAATTTCCCCAGTCATTTGTCTGCTCAGCCAAATTACGAGTCGGCACGGCAGCAGGCCAAAGGATTCAGCACACGCCAGAGTGCACTTTTCAATGGGGGGAAATCGCTTTCGATTTAACCAAAGTTGCAGCTTGATTAATGACACTGCCACAGGGCTTTCAATTGCACTCTTTCCCCCTCCCCGGTGGCTCATGCCGCAGTCGGTGGAGAGTCTGCGATGAGATGAATGGCTCATTGGCACAGTGGTTTGCCAGCTATTTGTCAATAGAAATGTTTAGGGAATCTTCATTGAAAATTGGATTATTTTGAATGGGATACATGTAGGAAGAAAATTATATTGAATTACTGGAAATTTGTATTTTATATAATTCCCATTTAATATGATAAGATTTTCAAATAATTTCTTATATAATTTCTATTTAATTGTATACGATTTTCAAATAATTTCTTACATAATTATCTTTAAATAGGTTGCTTCGCCGAAAAGTATGCTATGTTTCATGCACACTGAGGACAAGGAAAAATATTTAAATACCTAATTAAAGACTATATACGTATTTCCCTGCTTTTATCCTACATAGTGTTTTTATTTGATAAAATCCTATATTTTTAATCGGTATCTACAACGATCTCCGAATAAATAGGAAACTTCGCCTAAAAGTATGTAATGTTTCTTAGCAAAGAAAAAAGGAAAATCATTTGATTTTGCATTCTTATTTATGTTCATATCATATAACTCTAATATTATTATTCCCATTTGATTAGATTAAATATCTTGAAACCTTCCTATGGTATATGTTAACATTTAAATTCAGTATTGCCTAAAATTATGCAAGCCTTTTTGCGCACTGAGAGAACTGCAGTATTCCATGGTTGCAAAATTCAACTTGTACCTTATTTATTCCCAGCAGAAGCAAAACAACATATTGCTCCAGTCGCCCGACACTCTAAAATCGTATTAATATTCCGCATATATATTTGCCCAGCTTGTTCGCTGAAAACTTCATTTGAATTACTTTGCGATTTCCCCATTGGCAGCAGCGACATTGCAACACCTTGTAACGCTGCTGCTGCTGCAGTTGCAACTGTTTGAGCACAGTTGAAGTTGCATATATTTTCTATAAATTTATATTTCGCACGGCAGCAGCAGCAGCAGGGCGCCAAACTAGGCTAAGAAAATGTTTCGACAAAGTTTTGCCATAAATTCACCGCCCTCTCGTTTCGGGGCCTAAATGAAATTGTAGAGATTTGCACACATACAGCAGGAAGGCCTCTCCTCTCAAAGGTTTACTCACTTTAATATTTATGAAAACAAAAGACGGCGTCAGAGTGTCACCTACCGGCGACGCCACTGCCGAGTGTGTGTGTCATCCATTTATGCATGTTGTGTACATTTTTGATGGCTGTCAGCGAGGAGATGAGATCGAGTCGGGCTGCTTAAGTGCCCTTCATCATATTTTATGTGTGTGCAGCGCTTTTGATGTCCTTCGGAAGACCAATCCTGGCCGTAACTCTCTTTCTCTCTCTTACCCGGTATCCTTGTGGCAATGGGTAATTTCCAGCGTTACAGGAAATTAACACAAGTAAAAATCGGCAATAAGTTGAAGGAGGCCATTCCAGAGACCGAAGCAGAGAGACCGAGCTACAGGCCGTTTGCGTCACCAATAAATGTTCAAATGAGCAAAGTTATTTACAGTTGTTACCCGAAACCAGGGAAATTCCATGGCCTTGGCCGTCGCCGTCGCCGCCGCACAATTGTAGGTCGTAAAACAGCTTAAATGATTGCCGGAATTGCCTTGAAGGGGGTGAAAAAAGAGGCAGGACTCTCTCTCTGTGTGTTAAGCCTTTTACTGCGTAGGCTGTCCAAAAATTCATCGTAAATAAGTGGGCAGAAATTCTATGGAAATTACGAGTCCAAACTCAACCATTAAGGGGGTACGTACGAGAGTTCAGGGAACTCTGACATATGCCTGAAGAACAACTCTTTTGGCAACCCTCGTGTTAAAGTACGCGCTTTCTTTCTGTTTGCCCTCGTTGACGCCCGGCAATTACCGCCAAATGAGTCCGAAAAATAAATTCACATTAATTGTTACAGCCGCCGAGCTTTTGTTGTTTCTGTTGTTGTTTCGAGCTATTTATTTTAAAGTTTCGCTGCATCCTGGCGCGGCAAAGCATTTAATTGCCCAACCAGGCGGTGCTCGGAACTCACCGCAAAATCCCCGCGCTCTTGACAGGATCGTGAAATCCAAAAAGGACAGAGACCGGATGATGAACTAATGGATGCCCAGTATGTAACAGAGGAAGCCAAGCGAGCCGCGGGGGCTTACGGGATTGACGCTGATGGATGGCTTACTAAAGTATTCATACTTTTATCAATTTGCACTTAACTGGCGCGTTGAATAAATACAATGATTCTAGGGAATTAAAGTTAACTTTATAAATTTGCAAATAAATTATAAGCAGCTTTTTTAAATGGTATTAAATATTATTATTTAATATACAATGATTTATGGTTTTACTTTAAAGTAAATCCAAGTATTTAAGGTATCATTTCCCGAAATCCTTTAAAAAATCTATATTCCAGCTATCTCAAAATTCCTTTAGCTATTTAAAAACTGCCTCCATCTGTTCTAGAAACCATTTCGTATACATCCAGGGGAATTTGGAGTTTTGTCGCCCCAAAATCTGAGAGCCATTCTGGGTCCTGCCTGCCTGCTTCTGCTGGCTGGTTGGCCAAATGGCAACAGGAGCATTTGCGCGGCTTGTTGATTGTCGCGACACATTGCCCAAAAACGTGAGCCGAATGCCAGGCAGGAAGGAGCAGCGGCGTCGCAGGATACAGAACACAGCACACAACTAGGGAGCGGGACGTGTATAAAGTGAATCACAGAGTCGGAGTGCTGCCAGGAGGTGGCTGCATTTAAGTATTTCACTTACGGCTTTCATGGCAATTGGCGTGAAAATTGTAAAAATGCATTTTGCTGCCTCATTTTTCTTTTAGATTCCAGCACTCTCCATCCCACTTTCCCCCATCCTGAGTCCAAAGCTCGGTTGTTTTGCCAGTTGACTAAATTGAGTTTCAATTGCCGACACATGGCAGCCAGAGCTGGGCAGCCGGAACGTGGGGAATTCTCTCAATTGTTTTCTGTTTTGGGACACACTGCTGCTACTGGGCCGGGGCTTTGCCATTATTTATGCATGGACAGAGAGCTGCATGGGCCATGGACAAGATCTAAATAATTGAGCAGACAGTGTGCTCCAGTGCTCCACTCTTGGCCATTTTGTTGACTCCATCTTTGTGCCGTGCCGAAATGAGGACAATGACGTCGCTCGGACATCACACTCTTGACAGGGTGAGACTTGGAGTTAATGCCATTTAATTAATTGCAAGTCAACTGATTGGCATTTTCCCAGGGTTTCATATATACATATGAACTTACTTGTATGCACTTGACCGACAGCCGGGGAGCACAAGTTAATATCTATTGGTCTTAAGTTCAGTATGTGTCTGTAATTAAGTGTCCAAATAATTATGGGGCTTCATAAGGATTCTTGGGGGATTCCTTTTCGATTTCATAAGTTCCCTCACAATATCTTCATATTTTCATGACTTTCATGAGGTAAAGTATACACTGAAAGAATGTAAGCCTTATAATTAATATTTCTAGCTACTTAATGAACTTTCATTAAAAGAAAATATATGCTTCTTGGCTTTGGTTACTTTTAACTCATCTGAAAAATTAAAAAACCATCATAAATATTAATTATTTCCCCGTTTTTATTACTTTTTTTTTGCTAAATTTTGTTCTATGTACAATTACTTCAGTTGCATCTGGAATTTATCTGCGTTTCGATGATGGCCAACACTGCGTATGCGCATTTTGCTCGCACTTGCAACGCCACACACATTTATGACAGCAAAAAAAAATGAAATAAAACAACGAAAGACCATCAAACAAATGACTGAAAGAAAATGATTAACTCTCGGGAGTAGCAGTAGCACAAATGGCACTCCTATTTTCCCATTTTCACATTCCCTGCTCGCATTTAGCAGCGACACGCACCAGATGCCCGGAAAATGCGGAAAATGGTCAGAGGAGGAGGAGTAGTAGGAGGCTGTGGACCACGCAACACAACTTTTTGCTGTCATTTTGAGTATATTTTTCATTTTTATGACGAAGAGACGACGACGACGATGAGGATGAGGATGAGGACGAGGATGAGCATTGCGCACTGGCCCGGACACTGGCTCTGGCACTGGCACTGGCCATTCATTCATCCATTCCGGATCCTGGCCAGCAGCTCCCCAACTGGGAGACAGAGATTAATGAGGAGCCCCGCATTTCGTTAATTTTGACAACTTCGGAGGGGCGAGGCAATGCGATGCGATGCGAGGCCATTGAGTTGTTTTCGTGGGCGTGGCAGCTAAGCAAAATTTAATTGCCGATTCCCCCCTCGCTCATTATGCTCGACGGCATTTTGCAGTTTTGCCATTGCCACTGTGGTTCATTAAACTTCTCAGTTCTTCGCAGTTCGCAGTTCTCAGTCCCATTTGTCATCCGGCTGGTGAGCTGGCCCACAATTGAAATGTATTTGTCAGATAAAACTTTTGTGATGGCCGCGCTTCTAATTTAGTTGCAGATTACTTAAAGGTGGCAAATGACACAAACTTCAGGCCCCATCAAATCTGTCAAGATGTCAGACGAAAGAGTTGTTGCCGCCGGGAATGGATGAGTTGGGTTGGGTTGGGAGTAGAGTCTGGCTGGAGTCCTGAATGTGCTAATTGGAACGTAAAAGGGTTTTTCGGGGAACTGAGATTTCGGCAGAAAGGTAAACGATAGCATTCATGTTTCTTTTATTCCTTTTTTATGGGTTTTTATCTTTGAAAGCAAGTAATTTGATGGGATATTTTTATTTAATGATGCAGTTACCATCTATTTAAAATATTTTCTCTTCCGTTTCTTTCTTACACTCTTAAAAAATACTTAAATTAATATTCAATGATGTTAGGGAAGCATATCGATAAGTTAATCTAATTTATCGAAAAAAATATCGGGCTGAATAAAGGGTATTAAAATCTTTGACATTCTTATTAAGCTTCTTTTATTGTTAATAAATCCTTTATAAATTTATTTAAGACATTCAAAAATAAGATTATATCACAAAGTTTGATATGTTCAAATTTTAAATATCGTAATATCATGCATTTAACTTTAAAGCAAGGAATATCAAAATGCCCCCTAACACTTTCCCTGAAATCTCCAAGTTATTAGTTTTCCATTCGAATAGAATTCTTAAAAACTCTGCACTTGATAATAAGCCTGCTGCTTTCCTTGTTAACTCCATTGTTTTCTCTGTTTTCCTCTTTCCCTCTCATTTTCTCTCTCTTTCTGTGGTATTACCAACAGCTCCATGTTATTATCTCCCCTGATGGCGCCGTTTAATTTGTTGTTTCTTTCTGTTCGCACCTCATTACCATGGCAATGCCAATTACCAGCAGTGCAGTACGACCCCGAGTACCCAGCACGCAACCAGGACGAGCAGTACCCAGGTCCTGGGCAGGAGTATAATATCAGCACATTAACTGCTATAGTCGTCCTTTCCTAATTAAATTGATTGTCGGTCGCTTGAATTACTTTAAATCGAGACGGAGCTCTAGAGTTTCAGTTCAGTTTTCATTACTTGCACACTTTTATGCATTTTAATTAAAGTTTATTATGCCCGCGAACTCACATCCGATCTTAAATGGGGAGGAGACTGGGAGTGGAAAGAAGCGGAATAACTATTGTCCCGGAAATGCAAAGTTACCCCCCAACCCCCAACCCCCATGGAATGGCCACAGCGGCGTGACGAGTGTGAAAAGCTCGTTGCCCGAGTTGAACTTTTGTTAATGAAAATAATGCAATTACGGCTGGAACGGGCAGGAGGAGGCGGATGAGAAGGAGGAGGATGAGGATGCTGAGCAGGAGGAGTAGTTTCGGTAAAGGATGAGGCTGGCCCCAGCTGCAGCTCTCATGTGTGAACGTGTTTGCGGTTTAACTCAGCTGAGAAGACAACAAAAAAATAGCTTTTCAACTTTCCCGACTCTCTGTCTGTCCGTCCGTCTGTCTGTCTGTCTGCTCCTCTGTCTATCTTGGCTCAACCGATCCGTTCCCAACTCTGCTTGTTTAATGCAATTAAGCGGAGCGGAAGTAATTCCGCCCGGGCTGCCTTCTGACTGACTGCCAGGATAGTTTCCTTTCGTTTCGTTTGAATTCGTTGTTCTTTTCATCTGCGGTTTTCGAACGGAGGAAAAGAGGGTTCGATTTTCAGGACTCAATGCCTGGCAAAAGCATCCCATGGTCAATTTCCTAAAGCCAATACATATTTATCTAAAAATAAATAGAAATCAAATAAATAAAAGAGCTTTGCTTTGCGTTAAGGGGCTTTAATTCTTTGAATTGAAATTAGGCGCATGACAAGGCTTAAAACAATGAATACCTTAACTATTTATTATTTAGTCACAAAATGTTCTAGTTTTTCTTAACTCACAAAACAAAATAACTCAACTTCTATATTAATCTCAGAATTACTAATTTCAATTAAGAAATTCCTGGCATTTCTATTACGAAATGGAATGCTAAGTCGGCCGTGTCACATCTTGGCTTTTCCGTCCATCAGACTCTATCCCCACCACACCATAAGAGGTATCCCTGGGATGGCGGAAAAAAGTTTTTCTCTTGGCCTTTTGCAAACAATTTTTCTTTCTTATGCCTTTCTGTTCCTTTATTTATTTAACTGTGCTCAAGTTTTAATTTCTTTTTTTATTTTCTTTGGCTCGACATTGTTTCCGCCTCACACTAAGCCCGCCGCCGCCGCTGCCGCCACTTGCCTCAAGTTGCGGTTGTCGTTGCCACTCGCGCCTTTGTTCCTTCCGCTGGCGGGGCATGCTAAAGTGGAACTGCAGCTGGAGATGACTGGAGAATTTGATTACCGCCTTCATAATTATTGTCACGCTGTGTTTCGGCTGCTAGGCTTTGGCCTTTGCCCTTTTGCCTTTTGCCTTATGCCATCGCCATCGCACTCCTCTTGACATGTGGCAAGCGGAGCTGCCGTAGCTCCAGGCCAGATTGCACTTTGTTGCAAGTGCTAAAAGTTGTCCACATTGCAAACAAATAAACAAACAAAAAACAACAATAAAAAAAAATATATATGGAGCGGAAGGCGGTCTCAAGACCGAGGGGAACGGCTGCTGACAGTCGAGAGGCAGTGAAAAAGTATGGCCATATGTTAACAAAGTTTATGCTACTTTGTTAGTGCCACCAGTCAGCAGTAGGGTTACCCTGGCAGCGGTGCAAGGACCTGACCCGGACGAAGGTGAAGCTTTTAGCGACACACAAAGCAAAATAATTGTATCACTTAATTAATTAATATTAAATGAACTGATAAACAATTTCACTTATAAAGGATGCTTTTTGCCGCTTGAAATTCACATAAACACATGTTAGTCACACTGGTCAATTATTTGCTTTCTCTCGATAGACTGTAATTATCGAAAAGGTCCGTTTAACAGAGAGAGAGAGAGAGAGAGAGAGAGATCTGAAGCTTAAACCATGATGCAACTATGCAAGGTGGTCGAAAAATAAGAAGCGCACTCTCTATCTCCCTCTCTCTATTCTAGCAAGAGCAGAACTTAACGACTATCATCTTTAATAGAGCATTTCCAGCGATAAGACCACCTTACACAGATATACTTAAACTGAAACTCACAGCATGGAAGAGAGCGCTTTCAGCGAGGGGACAATTGGAAAAAGCAGAAGAGTTTTGAAAGAACAGAGACTTAGAAGAAAAAGAAAAAATTCTTTATCGCGTGTTAATCTAGTGTTCTCTTCTATGTAATTTCCAGAGAGATTATTTAAGCATCTTCTCTTACCAATAATTAACGTATTTCTTTTAATTCTATTAATTAATATCACTTGCCTATTATTTCCCGTGTAAGGTTAAGTGACGACGCGTGCAGTGTGGCATTCAACCCTTAAGCCCTTGCCCTCGCCCTGCTCTTGTCCTCGCCCTCGTCCTCGATCAACTGCGTGATTAACCGACACCTCTTTGATGCAACATTATACCATTTCTTGCCGCCTGTGTGTGTGTATATTCCCTTCGCCCAGCTCGGCTCCGTCTCATAATTTAAACGGGCAAACCGAGCAATAATCCTTAATTGCTCATTTTGCTTAAGCATCTCTACTCTACGACATCCTTGTCGCTCGTTGCTGCTGCTCGTTGCTGCCATTTAAAATGCCCAGCGCAAACAAAGTTTTCGAGGGGAAAAGCGTGTGAAACTTACTCGGCCCGACTTTCCCTACACTACCTTCCCACAGCTTTCACGTTGGGCTAGGTTTTTCCATTATGCATGTGCCTGGTACACACAATTTTAGGCCTTTCAGGCCATCCGCCGCATGTGTATTTACTTTAACTACATCCACAGCGAGCAGCCGGAGAAGAGGTCTACCAAAAATGGTGGGAAAAGTGAAGAAGAAGAAGGGGGAAAAGCGTGGAAAAGGGCGAGGGAAAAGGGCGGAATAAGAGAGGGGGTGAGAAATAGGGGCCACTGCTGCAGGGAAAGGAAACTCTCTCACAAAAGACGACAGCGATGTCGACGGTCGACGGATGTTCACTTGCAATTCACATGCAACGTGGCGTATGCAAAATATTTGCATTGATAAACAGCCGCAGCCAACACGTGAGTGTGTGTGTGTGTGTGTCAGCTAGAGTGTGTTGTGGGTGTGCCGCGGGCTATTACATTCTCATAGAAATATTCATAGTGGTTTCTTGCTAAGTGGAAATTTCAAAATTATAACCCAACGAAGGGCTAATATTAATTAGGTTGCACATTTTCCCGGGTTTTGATTTATTGATTTTTTGGGGCTAATACATTTATTATTAATATTAAAATGTGGAACAGCTATTTCTATCATAGATCAAAGAACTCAAGATTGAAATCCTTGCCAAACATTACCATTATTTAACATAAATCCCTTTGATTTATATTTTGTTTCTTTACCCGGAAACCCACCTATTTTGGATTTTGGCCTTTGCTTTAAGTAATAAAAACGGCCATAAAAGTACAAGAAGCACAACGACCCCGACCTTAGATTAAGGATTCCAAAGCGCACAAACAACACTTAATTTTATTGCACTTCAGCACGTTCCATCGCCCAGGATAAAGGCGACCACTGTGCAGGGTGGGAAGGTGGAAGCAGGGGACCTCACCCGCTCACTCACTCACATGCCTCACAGCACTTAAAGTTTTTCATTTAAAGTTTTCTGAAAGGTAGCACCCACCAGCATCCCCAGCATCCTCATCACTCCCTCAATCCCCTTCCAAGCTCTATGCAAAAGGCTTATCGATTGGCATAGCGACACACAGGCAGCGGCGAGGACCTCAGCGAATGCAACGGAATTTTTATTATGTCCTTTCAAATGGCAGGTGCCATTGAGCGAGTTCCCATCTAAAGGTTAGGGCCAAACCACAATTTATTGATTAATATTAACTGCCTTCGACAAGCAGCAATTTTCGCTAATAAAAAGCGAATGCGACTACGAATGCGACCTTGCCACAATTGTGGTGATGGTGTTGGTGATGGTGGCAAAGGACCTCCTATTTAATTGCGCAATTGGGCGTGAGCTGCCGGATTGACTTATTGATAGACTGAAGAAGAATATGCATTCGATAGCGATGCCAATTTTTTTTTGTTTTTTTTTTTTATGGCGTCTGCAAGAAGGAGAATCTCTCCTTCTCCTCGGGCTGTTGTTGATGATGATGATGATGCACTTCATTGAGCAAAAATGCAAACAGCCAGAGAAAAGGGGAATAAACAACGAAAAATGAAAAATACGAAATACGAACCCACGATGAACCCAAGCGAATACAGAGTCGATGCCACTCATGCCTGAGCAAACATATTTGGCTCCCAGAGTCTATTTGTATTTTTCGGAGCGAGCGATGCAAGGATATAGAGATGGCACTAACTGGCAGCTGGCAAATTGACAAGAAGCCCCGAAAACGCGAACACTTGAAAGCAATTAAAGCACAAAAGGGGATCTTGCCTGGGGTTTTTCTTTAATTTTGTGAAAATTTAAAGAAATTATTATGGAAAATGCACTGTTGAAAGCACAGGGATGTACACACATGATGCATTGCTTTCGCTTTGGCTTTTCTTTAAAATATTTCAAGGTGTTTCTTTTGATAACAAAAGCTTCAGAGCAAAATAAAATTTAGAAGAAGGAAAACAGCTCAGAAAAATGAAAACCTTCAAGAAGTTTCGGCTTAAACTTGGCACCCTTCACATGTACATTTTGATATCTATATATTTGTTGATCTTAAGTTGGGATCTAAAGTTTCATATAAAAGTTGGGTTTTAAATCCACTGAGAATATTTCACTAAGATCTAGCTATATATAATAATAAATAATATATAATTTATAAAGAAATATGTGCAATTTTGAATGGCTTTTTTCAATAAATGAAGACTAAATTTAAATTTAACATATCAGAGATTTAGGGACAATAGGTAATAAATAATTAAACAAGATATAACTACATTTTAAAACCAGCTCTTAACAATTTTTGTAGACAAAATATAAACTAAATTATTAAAAAAATGATTTACTGAAAGTTCGGAAAATTCTTTATAAATATATGTACAAAGAAATATAAATAAAATCTTATAATATGGTCACGATTTTTCATCTATATTTTTCCAAGTGCTATGGCAATGCAAACGTTCAGCTTCAACTACAGACAGGAAAACGCTCCATTTTCCCGCAGCAACATGCGGCTGGGGAAAACAATTTAATGATGTCGTCGTACAACGCTTTGTCGTCTCGTTCCTTTTGGCCCCGAAGTCCTCATGGGGCTGACTCCGGCGGCAGCTGCACTTAACTGATTTCGAGCTGGTCAACGCCGGGGCCAAGCGGGACTCTCAGTTGGACTAGGACTCCGACTCGGACTCGGACTTAATTATGACGACAGATGATGGGAAAAAGGAAGGAACAAAAAAAAATGCTGCGAGAAGGAACTTTGAGCGCTTTTTGCCTATTTACTTAACTTTGCAGCAGCCAACAGCTGACATCTGGACTGTAAATGAAACTGAAGCTAGGCTATTGTTGGTGAGTCTTAATTAAACGTAATTAAAAAGTTAGCCACAGACACACGCATTTGTTAACGTGCTGCAGGAACATTTTCGCCTGCATTGCTTTACTTTGATGGTCGAAAAGCGAAAAGTTTTTTTGGTCAAGTCGAAACCTTTTTGCGCTCGCTTCTTTCCCTTTTTTTATGACTTGTCTACTTTTGCCCCTTTTACGGTCACTTTGGAGGCGAAATTTTTGCGCATAATTAGACAAAGTTTTGAGCATTCTGTTGGAAAGTTTTCGTGGCCGCAAATGTGCGAGAAAAAGTTTTACGGAAGAAGTCATACAAGTGGATATTCCGGGTAACAGATTTATGGCCACAAAAGAGGCAAGTCAAGGTCCAATTAAAAGGGGGAGAAACTAGGAGAACCTAGGAGAACCTTCCTCCAGTAAGACAGACAGTTTCTCTTTATTATACACACATATGTATAATTCCTTCAGATTGAGCACATTTTTCATTGTATTGCAATTTCCTTGAGCTGAGCGAGAGAGCTCTTGAGAGGATTCCCCTCTTAGTTGATTGGGCATTAGGAATTGATCTCTACTTTTATGGCCTTGTTTACTCGCCTCGTACCGTGTTAGTTTATGGCAAATGAAAATATATATATAAAGGAAGGAGCTCACACATAAATACATATAGATTTATATGGTTATTCCCCTATCACAATGCCGCTATCCACACCTGACTCTCTTACGCAGGAGGAGTCCAGTTTATTGCTTTCATTTTTCTCGATTTCATTTTTGTTATGGCTCGTAAATATTTTACGTTCTCACATTTTCTTTGCTTTCATTTTTTTTTGTGTGTGTGCTCTCTGACCGAGAGCGAGTTTCGCACAGGATTTTTTGTTATTATTTTTTCTTTTTTTTTTGCTTTTTTGGCAGCTCTCTGGCTGACTTTGATGCCTTCACTTAGCATCAAGCCAAGTGTCAACACAATTTGGCTTCAGCCTTAATTGATGGCTATAATGCACACAACTCTTCTTCCTTCACGGAAGCCGGTGTGTGTCTGACAATGATTTTAATGCCCGGCAACATGTTTGGCGGGGAAAATATTTCCAGCAAGCCAGCAAACAAGCCAGCCATAGACATATTCGCTGTCGCTTTTTAACACCTTTCATTCAGTCCCTCGACCCGCGCTTCCCCACTTCAATTACTTTAATGAGGCGGGATGGGCAAGGGCAGGGACGGGGGCAGGGCGCAGGGGGGATAGGTGAGTAGGTGACTAGGTAAGAGCAAGAGAGAGCACGAGAGCAGGCGAGTGTAGCATGCAGCATGCCGCAAATGTCTTAAGTGCCTCGGGCAGCAGCTTCGTTGGCGACACTTTGATGGCACTCGACTGCCAAGGGCTGCGGCCCTTCCCTCCACACACATCCAACCCTTCACAGCTGCGGTCGCATAAGTAGAACTAAATGATTTAACCACAAAATTCATAAACATGTTACCAAATAATATAGAGCCGGCAAGCAAACATCCACAAAGTGCAATTGAGAAATGGAAAAAGGTCAAAATGTACTAAAGTTAACACATTTTCTTCCAATAAAAAACTTGTAAAGTTGAAATTGTATTATTTTTCTTAAAAAATAACTTATTTTTAGACATAAAATACTAGTTTTTAAGATTTTCTATGGCTTTAATGTTCATTACTTCATTAAAAATATTTTAAAATGAATTAAATCATTTTTCAGTGGCAAGTTTGAGGTATTTTTACTTAAAATATTTACAAAATAAATCATTTACTTTTTTAATACTTATTTTTTTCTTATGAGCCCTAGTTTTCTCACCGCAACTGTATGTAAACTTGCCTAGAATTTCATGTTGCATACTTTTCTGAGCTGCGCACGTGTTGAGGTATTTTGCGTTTTTTGTGAGTCGCCGCCCGTCGACACTTGACGCCCGTTTTGGGTGAAGGTCATTTTAATTTGTTCTCGACCCGTGCGAACCCTTCCCCTTGAAACAAACACCTTCAAAGAAAAAACGGAAAACCTTTAAAGCCTTGCCAAATTGTTTGCCCAAGAAATTAAAACAATCAACCAACAACAGGCAATGTCTCTGGCAAAGGCCTCTTTACCCCCTTTCTCACCAGAAAACACTTTTACTCACTCTCGCTTTTTGGCCTTAAGTCTAATCCTTTGAAAGGCCCGGACTGGGCCTGGGCCAAATGGCAAACTGCGAATCCAAGCTGAAAATGTGTCAAGGTCCGCGGATTTGAATTTAAAAGAGAGCCCTAGCCAGCGTCCTTATCCCGGGTTAAGTAAGTGTGCGCCGGAGGAGGAGATCCTCCACCACTTCACCCGTAAAAACAGACATAAAACGAGGGTGCAAAGCGAAGAGCTGAGCCCGCGAATTGCAGCGCGGATGTATTTAATTTTATTCTCCAGTTCCCAGTGGGACTGGAACTGGAACTGGGACTGGGACTCAAAAAAAAAAAAAAGTAGAAGAAAAAAAGGTCAAATGACCAAAACGCTCTTGATGTTGGGGACAAGTTCAAAGAGCAAGTGGGCAAACAGGCCCAAGGATAAAGCCCTGCAGCCGAGGGAGTTGGGAGTTTACAGCTGAGTAAATCCAAATAATGATTGGGTTAAACTTCAGATGGAAATTCCGACATCAATTAGAAAGGGAGAAAAGGAAGAGAAAAATACGGAGAGTGGGAAAAGGACAGAATGAGAGACAGCTGAGTTATGTCAGAGACTTGCCTGAATTTTGAGTTTGATGCTCACACGACGTATGAGCAATGTGCATTCACTTGCAGCCGGATTGCTCATACGCCACGTGGTGATTGCGTGTTGGCAAATCACACGTCAACTGCCTGCCATCATCTCCAACTCTGACATTCGGAGCTTTGGAGTCGTGCGAGTGCGCTAGTATATATTTTCGGGGCTAATTTATGCTAGCAGGACCCTAGGCGACTATATTACTCATACGTCATGGTGGTACTGCAGATAAATCCCTCATGCTGGGCCGTGCAATGGTCACTTTATTGCCGTAATAAGACATCTTTACTTGGGCCACGTAGTTACATTTAAAAGGGTTGTGCATCTGCGGTAGTCCTGCCTCCGGCTGTTCATGATTTATGCGTGTGTGTGTGTGTGTGTGCAATAAAATGTCTTGTCAACATTTCATAACTCACTCCGCAGGACTCGCTGCCCTCCTGCCTGCCTGACTGCCTTCCATCCTGCTGTTTGTGCATGGCCAACACAATGCCGGATCATCCAGTCTGTGTGTGTATGAGAGTCTCGGGGTGTGTGTGAATAGCGGTAAACAGACACGCACAACACTCGGCCGTGTCTGACTGTCTGTTTGCCAGCCTCTTTCTCACTCATTTGTTACGTTTGTTTGTAATAAAACATATATACATATTCCCATATAGTTTCGCGATGACTCCCGCTCACGTATCTCGCGGTAAAGATAATGACGATGATGATGACGCTGCTGCTGACTTTGTAACGGTAAATATATATACCCAGTTGCTTCAGACAGAGACATGTGTTAATCAAAGGCATTGCCGAGATATTTCGCATCTTGCTTTATCACGATTAAAATGAGATTTCAATGGGAATGAAAAGAACAAGAAAAAGTCAAAATAATCGATTGTCTCTGCTATAGAATACCCGGTTCTCTTAGAGCGTGAAGATCACAGCACACTTTCTGGCAGCTACGTGGAAATAACTTTTAAAAACTTTGTAGAAATAGAACTATATAATTTCACTTTAAAACTATGACTTTCACAGTTTCTGCTGCTACTTTTTGAATTCAATATATGAGGTTAGTTTTAGGATTCAAAACATTCACACAAACTCCCACAGGGGAACCCATTTTGACTGTGAATTTCATTCGCTGTGGGGAAATAGAAATTGATTTTTGGAAACACTTTCATTTCCTTCCGTTCCTCGCATTCAAATTAGCTTCAACTTTGTGTGTTTTCAATTATTTCAAGTGGCCAGGAGACGGGTAGGAAATCGACACAATTGATTAAATTTTACTGTCGCCGTCGTCGTTGCCGTCAGGTGATTGCTCTGCTTTGTGCCCCGATTTTGGCCATAACTTTCTACCCCACCTCACCGGGCATTCTCCTATTTTCGTTTTGTTGTTGTTGTTGTGTCGTGTCTCCTCCTCAGTCTTGTTTTATGCTCTGCTGCATGTAATTTTACACCAAGCGCCATCAAACGGCAATTTTTACGTTTATCTCAAATGACATTTATGTTTCCCAATGGTTACATTTTATATCAAATTGAAATTGCACAAACAAGCACATTTTTGGGCTGTCGCCAGGCGGCGTCGTCACGCTCCCAGGACTTGCTCCACGACTCGGTCTTTCGGATTTTTGTTGTTTCTCTGGCAAAGGACAGACACTGGCAATGGCAAAGTGAATTTTTAATGGCATTTTGATAAGTGTCTAGGCCAGTCTCTGTCTTTCTCTCTCTCTCTCTCTTTCTCTGTGTTTGCCGAGACTGAAAACTGTGCAAAAATGTTGATTAAAATTTTCAAAGAGCTCTGGATAGTATCAGGCAATAATTGAAGTTGCAACATTTTTGTTTGTTTACCTTTGGCTAGAGTCAAATGCACACACAACATTTCGGCAATGAATGCTAAACACTAATTCCTATTCCTAAAAGGAATATATTTATTTATTCAAAGGAGTTAGTTAATTATAGCCTTGGGAGAAGGAGGCCCTGAAAGTTGAGTAGAAAAATATAAAACCCACAAAACACACCTCTCTAAAGCGCTAATTCAATTAATATATATTTGTTAAGCCTTTTAATGTAATTAAGAGTCTATAATGAATTATAATCAATCATTGTAACTGATATAATTTAGTGTTATTTTAACGCTTGCCATTTGTTTGCTTTGTCCGCTGAAACATAATAATAAAAATGCACTCAACGAACATATACTGGCCATAAAACACTATCACAGATTTCTTTGCCATAGAAAATCGACTTTTTTATTCGAATAGAATGAAAGAGAATAGAATGCAAATAACAATTCTAACGGCTAACATAAAAAATCCAAACCAAAATTGGTAGCGTATTTCATTCGTTTTTAAATGGAATTATTATATATTCAAATAGATACGAGCACTCGGTATGTAGTATCCCTCTGGCACATCCATATATCATCTGGCATATTTGTGCGCTCGCAAATAAATATAACCTAAGGCTGAATTCGGTCAACAGTGCCGCAAATGCAAACAATGTCACTTGAAAATGTCACACAAATCAACTGGGCTCCGCCCCCTTTTTTTCGAGAAGTGGAAGGAGGAGAAGGACGATGACTGGGAGGATGCGGAGGGTGTCGCTGCCATCGATCAAAGCGCATTCGCTGTGGGCCCCCCCGCCCCAGGGCACCCAGAAACGCATTTGGCGGCTATGGCAAAAATATCATTCAATTGTCAGCACTATAAATGTGTGATCATAAATCATGCAGACACACGCGCCCCCAGGATGGCGGGGAGGGTGGTGGCAGGAAAATAACTAAAAATAATACAAAACAATAAGGGCCACCAGAGAGAAAGAGGGAGGGAGGGAGGAAGGGAATACACTCGTAAGTGGAAAGGTGAAAGCCAAAGACGGCAGCCAAGAGCCAAAACCAACAATACAGGTAAGAAAATATTGCCAAACTTTGCTTTAAGTCTTAGAAAATCTCTAACTTTAATTTCTTAAAATAGTTCACAAGCTAAAAATTATTTTAAAATATATATTTTTTAATATTTTCTTTTAAGAAAGATTCTTAAATTATAAGTTTGTTATTTACAATTTTCCCAGTGTTCTCACAAAAAGGGCTAAGGCCACAACATGGCGAAAAGCGAAGGAGATGCCTTTGGTCTTATGGTCCTTGGGTCTCTCTCTCTCTTTCTCTTCGAGTCCTTGGCGCCATAGTAGGCGACGCCAGGACCCAGTCACACAGACGCACGCATGCCCGCCTGCATGTATGGGTGTGCGGTGAGTTAATAATTTATATATTTATGCCGCTGAAGCGTAAAACGAAGTTGAAAAACCAAAGCCAAAACCAACAAAGGAATAATACAATAAAAAATACACATAATAAAAGAGCTGCGAATGGCGGGAGGCAGGCGGCAGTCAAACGGAAGGAGCATAAGGACAATACCTCATAAGCCACAAACCTTCCTACCTCCACGTTTTTTCCGTTCGGGAAAGCCATAAGCATAAGAAATTGGCGACAGAAACCGAATCGAGTTTTCCTCGTTTTAACCCACACCTGAGGAGCAGGAGTGTTTCAGACTTTAACATTACCTCAGGCATCAGGGGGGAGGTAATACAGAAGAATAAGGGAATGTTTAAAGGAACTAAAAAAGTTTAAAAAGTCAAAATATTTAAGGTAAAATATTAGCTTAAAGTCCCTTAAGATATAATTTAAAACAGAGACAATTTTGCATACAATGAGAGTTTATATAAATTTGTATTTAATTTAAAAAGTTTAAACTTAACTCTTAAGTATAATTAAGAAGAAATAAAGCTTCATGATAAGAATTTCTAGAAAATTATTCTTGAACTTTATCTGTGCTCAAACCATAAATTTAGAAGACAAAGACAACCAATCCTGAAGCATATTTCTTCAATAAAAAACTCCTGGATCAGCAAACTTCAAAGTCCTAATTTAAAGCCAATAGAAATAACGTCGAATCTTTGCTAGTTTCTCAAAATTAGTTTCGTTTTTAATGCCCGTAATTTATCCTGGTAAAGAAAAATACCCATTCACCGCAACGAATTACTCAGGTTAAATCTCACACCGCAATTTGTATTCTCCTGCTGACTGACTGACTTTTCCATTTCGCGTGCTCCTCCTCTTTTTTTTTTTTTTTTTGTGGCATTGGGCAGCTCTACGAATGAAAATGCAGCAGCGTGTGAAGCTCTCCGGCTCGAATCCAATGCATAATTAATGTTGACACACAGCACCCACATTCGGAAGAAAGAGGGAATGCAACGCCAAGGCTAATTTGGCGTAGGCGCATAAATCACCTTGAAGGACACCCAGCCGAGGACTCGACAGCGAGATGGCCAACTGGCTATTGTTTTTAAGCAACTTTCTAATTGCCACTTTAGCCTGGCAACATGAGGGAGACAAGGCCTGCTATGTACGTCTCTGCGTGTGAGTGTGTGTGCTTAGCTGCTCATTCATTAAATACAAACTGCCGGCAGGCTGGGAAGGAGCAGCAGTCCTTACCCCCTTAACGGCAAACAATGAAAACAAACGGCATGGCGAAACACAAGAAGAACACATCCTCCTCCTGCTCGACAGCATAGGGGGTTGCAAAATGTGCAGAATTTGCAGAAAGACGTAGATGTAACCCAGCAGCGGAAACGTACGGAGAATCCCCTTACGGAGCTAAGCTCAGCCCACAGGGATAATGGCTGTGATTAGATTTTTGTCAACAACATTTTGATCAAAATTATAATAATCCAAACTCGTTATGCAGGCGGAGCTGCCTCTTCCGGAAATGACCAAGTCCCCCGAGTGGGGAAAATGTGCGCAAAGTGCGAGAACATACACACACTTAAAAATTTCTCAAGTATACCTAACGGACATCATTTCGTGTTACTCATTACGTATGTAGAGGCATCTCACACATGAGCAGCTAACACATCTATTGTTTGCCGCTGCTGCTGTCTGCCCCTCGGGGCACTTGCCTCGTCCTTCCGCTGACAGGACGGACTGCGGCGCGTTGTCGTTGTCGTTGCCGTTGTCGCTGTCCTTCCTGTGCTGCAGCCTGCAGGCTACTGTAGCAACATAAGGGAGCAACAACAATTGCAACTAAATAGCCCACTGACGCTGCTCATTGTTGCTTCTGTTTGTCTTTTCGGCCCAAGTTGCCAAAGTTGAGCGTGAACATTTTATTAAAATATATATACACACATATATAAAACACATACAGTATATATATTTTCGAGAGCTGGGTGAGGGAAGGTTGAGATTTTTTCATTTCGCAAATGCTTCAAACTAGCAAAATGTTCACTCTTTGCTTGCTCCTTGCCGGGTCCAAGGGCAGCTTTATCATATTTCATGAGTTCAGAGAGAGAGAGGCTGTGGGCGGTGACCTGGACCCAGCACAGCTCAGCCCAAAAGCTGAAGCACTTTCACTCTTACGCAAAAAGTTCAAGGACTTTTTAGCATTTATAAAGCAATTAAAATTTAAATGAACAATTTTCGGGCGCTTCTCGGGCCACCGAAAAACAAATTGTGACATGAAAAGTCGTAAAATATTTATGAATTAATGCTAAGAGAGAACACAGTTAAATAATTGTTGGGGATTTTGTGCAAGGCTAAAGGTCGCTCCGCATTTCTGTATCCTTGTCTGTGTCCTTTTGAAAGCTTTTCGCGGCAAGCAATTAGCTTAATTTGCGCAAATCCCTACCCTTAACTGATAAGTGGGCAATAGTTTTTTTTTTTCGCTGCCACCTGATGCTGCGTCCGCCATTTTTGACGGGCGGTTTACTTGATTTCCTCATTTCCGGTTGGGCTGCAGAACAGGCAGCAACAAGTGGAAAAGAAATTAAATGAGATTTTTGGGCTCAAAGGATTTGCAATTCCTAATCGTAATCGAAACAAAATTAATTGAAACAAGGATTGTCTTTAAATATAAGCTTTTATCGGGATTTTTGGTGAATAATTAATTAATTTATTATTTTCATATTTTCAAATCATTCAAAAATGCCTTAAATATTTATTATATATTTAGCTTCACCTTAATGCCAAACCAGTTAACTTTTAAAGGGTTTTTAAGCTTAATTATACCTTTAAAAAATCTCTGCTATCCAAAATATATAACTTTTTAGCAATGTTTATTAAAATTGTACACATTTTCCACATTTCTTCTATTCCCTTTGGAACCATGCTTGGTTTTTGCCAAAAAACCCATTGTAAATGGTAATTTATCTTGCTCATAATCCAGATGCAACCTGGAACCATGAAATGAATGTTGTGGGACATCGTTTGTATCGATTCCGGGCATTAGCCATCCGCTATCCGCTTTCAAAATGGCCAACAGGACGTGGGCGTACATGGCGTTCCATTATAAAGTTTTTGGCAGCATTTCGTTTTTAGCGCATTTCAATTATGATGAGGGTCATCCGCTTTGGCATACGGTTTGTTTCCAAACTTGTTTCGGATCGAACGCATTAACTTTACTGCTGCCTGCCGCCTGCCGCATGCCGCTGCTGGGGTCATAAATTACACTTGGCCGGGACAAATGCGGATGGGGCATGCAACAAGCTTACGGAGGCGGTGTAGTCCTTTAGCCCCGGATTGTTTGCTTGCAGCACGCGAGCATTAAAGTTAAATTGAAAATAAATATGGCCTCGCAGCTTTCGCCCAGTGCGGCAAACGGCGGCGATCGAAATGTCAATATAAGCCACCACGAGCAGCATGTGCATGGTTGAATTATGTACACTGGGGTTTGTGTACTTACCACACGAAAAATAAATTAATAAAGATTTTACATGGTTCTGAGTTTTCATTAAATATTAGTTCATTAATTTGTGTGTTTAATTTGTTAGATAATTAACTTTCTTAGGATGTTTAGAAAGTAAACTAACAATTCTTTTGAAGAGATAATCTCACTTTTGTATGAACATTTTTTTTTAAATTGAAATTGCACTATACCAGCAGTGAATCAAAATGATAACTAATTTATTATTATGCATCACATTTTATAAGAATAAAAAGATACAAATTCTTGAACTCATCGACCCCATTTCCCTTATAACCATAAACTCTGGCTTTTTACTTTCTTAATACCCCAATCGACCTTCAAAGATAACAACATATATTTTTCCAAGTGGTTGACTTTTTGAAGCAGCTGCAAGGAGTGAAGCTTTCCAGCTTGTATCAGGACTTGAAACAAAACAAAAAAAAAAGTACAAAAAGGACACCCTCGAATCCAACTATAAAGTCTGCGCTTTATGCGCTCGAAACCTGTTGTCTCGTTAACTGTGACAACTTCGGCATTCGGGCGGAACAACAACAACAACAACTGCTACAACAATTATGGCCGCTTGTCGACATTTAGACTTAATTTAAATGCAGGAGGCTAAAAACAAAAGGAAAGCCAGACGAATCCAAACGAAACGAAATGAAATGAGCAAAGGAATGAAAAAAAAAGGTAACAAAGGCGGCTCGACGTAACGTAGCGTAACGTAATGGCTGACAACAGCAACTGCAACAACAAGAACAACAACGGCGACAGCACGAAATGTATATAATTTATGTGAATTTTATTTGTTGTTGCTACTGCTGCTGCCACACAACAAACACACACACTACTGCACACACTCTGGCGCAAAAGTTGCTCATTTCAGCGTTTAAGTTCGGGACAAGGGCATGAGCTACATCCAATTGAGTTTCAGTTAGCCCGGGATAAAAACGCACACACAAATATTTTCCACATATACAGAGATGTACACTGCAAAAAAGATCTGCTTTTTAAATAAGATAAAAGATTATAAGGAGAAACTAGAAATTATATTATAGGACTATGAGCTGCCTAAAAACATGGCGCCCGAGCAGGAAATTTGGACTTTTAAAAATACTTTTTATTAACGCAATAATACTAATATTAATATTTTAGCATCCAAACACTAAGCCCGAATACATTTTTGGACCTGAATCCTGGCCACCCTTAGCATGTGCCGGTTTGGCACATGGCGCCCGAGCAGGGACTCTTAGGTTTTAAAAAGTCTTTTCGCAATTTTATAGATTTCAGTAACCAGAATTGACCTCAAATAAATAAATTCTCAAAAAGCCTGCCCACTTTGCTTCATTCCATCCGAAAGAAAGATCTTTATTTTCCTATATTTATCTAATAAAATTCGATTAAATTTTTCTTAGTGCACAAAAACACAGATACAGGAACATGCTGGCACACACATTCTCCCACACCGCATGCCGCTTAACCCAATTCGCTGTTGAGGAAAAAAAAAACACACAACAAAAAAAAAACTCAAACTGAAAGCTAAAATCGCAAGTGTCTTAGGCAGTTGTTGTTCTTGTTCGGATGTTGCCTGATGTGGAATGAGGCTGTGGGGGGTAGTTTGTGGAATGGGTTTTCAAGGGGTCGGCTTGGGGCACAGGGGGTGGCCACAGTGGCAGAGGTTAGCCTGCGTTTGGCAGCATTCGCCAAGAAATGATTTTCAAATTCTGCGCTCAAACAGCGAGAGTAAGAGGGTTGCTCCAGGAAATTAGCTCTTCACTAAAGTGTGGAGTCTAGAGTCCATGTTGTGAGCTTAATTGCAATTAACTTAATTTGCCAAATCAGTCAAGTCAAAACTTTGCCCAACATTGAGTTTCTGGAGTCGAATTTTCTTTAACTCTAATCAAAATTAGGTGACAAGCACGTTCATGAAAATAATGTGGTTAATGGTTCAGGAATTTTCATGATTAATTTAATTTTGTGAATGAATATTATACAAATCTTTTTGTTGTACCTAAATGAGTGCTAATTTGATTTTATATTATTTTATATAACAAATTATTTATTAAGCCTCAACATTCCCCAAAAATCTATTTAGTATCCAATATCATGAATTAATTTCCTTTATTTCCTACATTTCCCTATACCCTTGGCACTTCTCTCACATTGCTAGTTCAAAAGCATATCCATCAATCAACCCTCGTTGCAAAATAAGCTAGGCAAATCCTACAAACTAAGCTGAAGTATGTAAGCGTCTGCTGTAGATGTTTTGGCTTGTTTACTTGCCATTTCTTGAGTGAAATCAAAGTTGTTTAGTCGACTCCTCCTCCTTGTCTTTCATCCCTACGACCATGATTAACTTTCCTCTGGCCTGGCAGAAATGTGTGTCAAGTTTAAAGCCTCGGGAACGGAACAAGACGATAACGATAACGACGCGATAACATTAAAGGGTTTTCTTCTTTTTTTTGTCCAGGACAAGGCTCATTGGTCCCGATAGTTTTCTTCGAAGGAATTTTCTCACTGATTTGGCAAGCGAACTCGTGCGTGCGTTAAATTGATTCTCGTCCAAGGAGGAGGGATGCCCACAGCCCAAACCCATAACCGAAACGGAAACCGTGGCCAAAGCCAAGAGCCATTCCTTAGCACAGCTGAGCTCCGTTGTCCAGGACTCGCCACTTCCCGTTTATGACACGAAACGAGGCGAACTTAAAGCTCGTTCCGATAGTATATGACAAGGATACACACATGTGCCGGGCTGCCTCTTGTACTTTCCAGCAGATCATCCCTTTTGTCACAGTTCCGTTTGCCGTTTCTCATGGGCGGCAGCCCGAGCCTTTTGTCCCCAATGCCTCGAGTTGGGCAAGGACCGACCCATTGTGCTGTCCTGTGAATATGAATCCGCCGCGTCTGCCTCCTACATCTCCTGTTTATAATCAACTAAAAGCCAAATAATCAGAAAGTCAACACAATGCTCCAAAAAGAAACCACTGGCAGAGAGGGGTTAAATACATTGTTTGCGATTCGAGGAAACCGTGAGAGTTTCTTGAAACGCATCCATGATTGGAATTTCTGGGAAACATGCTCTTGAGATATTTCCTGGAGTTCGAGAACCTTTATCAAGACCCCGTACTTAAGTTTATTCAATTATAACTTTTATTGATCCAATCTTGTTGGAAGTTGAGGAGCGTTTATTAGGCTTTGAACTTTTAATTTTTATGTTAAAAAGTTTATACTTTAAATTAGTTCAGGTTAAATGTAAATTTAAATATAAATTTTAAAGTCTTATATCTTTAGTAAACATTAATTCTTTATGACTTTAAATGCCTTAAATAAACAGCTCTTTTCTTAACTTTCAAGTCTAGCCAGGCTATTCAGCTATTCATTATTGTTAATCATCAATAAAAATGAGAAAAGAATCTGTATAAAAACTGTATGATTCAGCTGCTTTTATCATCACCTATCCCCCAGTAGAAGAAACGATTATCTTTGGACTGACAAGTCCATGAAACTTGTCGCTTGTCACTTGGCAGGCGTTGGCCATAAAAATCAATGAGCGCTTTTTGCCCCCAAATAGTTGGCAGCTGACAACGGAGCAGCAGTGACAACAGCGTATAAAAAAAAATATAAATATACTATATATATGAATGTATATATATAAAAATAAATAAAACGGTGGCAAGATGTGAAGAATTTTTAAAGCTTTTTTTGGCGACCTTAGTGCCCTGCCTTTTTAGGCCATGTGTGTATCTTTCTCTGGGCCTTTATGTTTGTGTGTGTGCGTGCTTATGTGTTTTGTAGTAAACTTATAAAAATATCTAAATACAATAAGGCAGCGGGCGGTGTGGGGGCGTGGCACGGCAGGCTTTCCACACACAGACACACAAACACACAACATGTTGCCTACTTTTTGACATTTTCAACATGTGTCCAACGCCCGCTGTCTCTGTCGCTCTCTCTCTTTCTTCTGCTTCTTTGAGTCTTTTTTAATACCTTGTAATTGTAATTGAAGGGCATATTAATTATATGTTAATTAAGGGATTAAGTATACTCTGCTAAAGTAATAGATTTTCATATTATATTAGCTTTCTTTTAGGAAAAACTTAACAGTAGTTTAGATTCTCAAAAAAAAACTTTACTTTTAGTTAACTAAATTATTTGTCTACTTTTCTTTGGGAGCAAGTTTAAAGTAACTTAATTGTATTAAAAGTTTAAACTTTTAAGGTTTTCAAATACATAAAAAACTTTTATTTTTTAAGGGTGTGAAGTCATAAAAACTTATTTAACTCAGATTAGTGTTTACCAAAAGTGTGGAAGAAACTTATATCTGTTGCTTTAAATAATTTAATTTGATCAGATTTATAACCTGAGTTCTTTATATTATTGACTCTCGCCAAATCAGAAAAACCCTTAAAAATTTATTTTAAAAATCAATGAGAATTTAATAACTTTTTCCAAAGTATCTCATAGTCGCCACACTGGCCTAACCGCTTTTTCTTCTTTGTTTGTTGCTTTTTAGCGTTGACGTTTGCGTTGATTTTTGACAGCTGCCTTCACACACAGACGCAGGCTGCACACACACTCACATAGACACTCACACCCACATACGGACAAACACATGCATATGAAAACAATAACAAAAACTTGTTACCAAAGTTAAGGCAGATTGCTCCTGCCTCATTCCTTCCGGTTTCCCTTTGAGTTCCCTGCGACTCACCGCCAAGTCTCCTCCGTCTCCTCTCTCTCTCTTTTTCTCTCTTTCTCGGTTATTGTTAGACTTTGTGCGTTAGATATGTGAACACTTTTTGCCCATATCTCTAAGGTTTATGTCAAGGTTCCCTTTTTTATTACTTTCATATATGTACACGGGACGGAGGATTCTTTTTTACAGCCCGTACTTGTGACATTTTTGTCGCATCCACATACATCCTCTCTTACAGGGCGCCCCCTCAAATTGCAGTTTAAAGTTGACAGCGAAGGGATATGAGCACTTACCTGTAAGTAAAAGAAAGGTAAAACGAAAGCTGATTAAATACAAGGCCACGTGAACTCCACTCTCTTTCTCTCTCTCCTTTGAGTGTGCAAAGGAACGGGAGTGAGTGTGGGTATGAGTATGGGTATGAGTTCGGGTAATACAGTTAACATTTATGGGGCAATATCGCAGTGTGAATGGGCGAATGGAACGACAGATAAAGAGACAGACGGACAGAAGGACAGCCAGATGGTTCACTTCCCAAATGGTAAATGCCCGATTATCGGGGAGTGTGTTCAGGAATCGGACACGGAGTCCGGAGTATCTGCTTCTCAGTTTCCAATTGTGTGGAAAATGGTCTGCACTATGAATGTACATATGCATACATACATATATATCTGTGTTAGTTCACTCGATTTTCCCCGGAATTGTTTAATCGAATAAAATTGGATTTCACGAAAATATGCAAAATATTTTGCAAAACAAACCACTTGAAACTATGCTAACATGTGGCCTCGTTTCAATTTAATTATGCTTCAAAATGTACATAATAAAATTAAATAAATTGGAAATCACATTTCTTCCACTTTTATTTGATTTGGGAATTTTAAAGAAATTGCAATCAATAAATTAAGTTCTGAAAACTGATTAATATTTTAGAATTATTATTGCAAATTTTACTCTTAAGTTTTAATTTAAAATGCATATACATATATTTAGCTATTGTATTATTTGATTACCTTTATAAAATCAATTTATTTACTTATTTTTTCAATAACTAAGAGACAATAATAACTAAAAATCATTAAATACAATAAAGATATGCCCCTTTTGAGTCATAAGATCAATAAAACAATACAAATAAAAATCATGGACGACAAATTGATTAAATATATAACTAATTTTGAATTGTTAAAATATTAACAAATAATTCCAAACATGTTCTTAGTGTTTGCCAGGATTTAATTATCATAATAATACCTTTCTAATGGAAAAAGTTGTATAAAGGTGCCTTTTTCCATGAAATATTATTCTGCTTCATAAGACACTCAAAATTTACTAATACTAAACCACAACTGTCAGTTTCAAAGGACATCTAAGATTCCATTACCCCTCAAAGCTCACCCAAATAATTGGCAATCGAAAAATTGCCACACTTGGACTATCACATTACTTTGCATGCCAAATACCATTTGTCAACTTGGCAACAAGCCTTTGGAGAGCCTTTCGAATCTTTCGAGACGTTCGAGACTTTTAAGCCCTTCGAGCCTTACTTAGCCTCCCTTCAACCTACTCCGGCAATCAATTAAACGATAGATATATATTTTAAGCCTGGTCAACAGAAGAATTAAAATTATATTCGATTTTCGGGGGCAATCAAAGCACAATATGCAAATAGAGTGCAAAATATTTTCGGTGCCGTGTCATTTAAATGCATTTCACAATTGCTTTCTCTCTGTTTGTGCTGGCAAATTGGAGATACAAAAGCCACAGAGGCATAGATTCGGATATGGGTGTCCTGTCCATATACACATATATACACACACACACACCTATGTATATAGAAGGACCCGTAGAAAATCGAGCATGGGAAAACATTTAACGCTTGACTTAAATGCCGAATGCTGAGGCCAAAACGAAATACAATAAATGTGAAAATTCGGCGCTTTCAAACGGCAATACAACAAGTCAAATATTGATACGGGATGGGATGCGTTGGGAGGAGGCGTAACGCTACACACACACACACGCACACACACGTCCCAAAAGGACGAACCAACGAGAGGCGAAAAACCGAAGGGAAAAACTCTGTGCAAAAAAAAAAAAAAGAGAACAGAGAGAAAAGTGCACGCGCCGAACAAAACAAACAATTTGCCCAGAAAAACTTGGCAAAAGCAATTGCAATCGCAAGACGGGTGGAAATCAACAGCGGGGGGTAGAGCAGGGATTGAGTGGTGCATGGCACCACAACAAAGTTGTTGACAATGGCAAACACGTTAACCAAAAACTTTTGGCACAAAGATAAACGCAAATAAATTTGGCAACTTGTTCTTCTTTCACCCACAGTTTGCCTTTGCTGCGGGAAAGTTCGCTCGAAAGGGAAAACAAGCAGCCATGGAAATGCATTACAAAGTGCAAGAAGATCCCAACCAACCGCCCGCATCATGATCCGCTTGCCTCACGAAAATCTAAGCCCGCATTCAAATCACATAAATATTGTAAATTCCTTGGACTTTGTGCTGCTCCTCTTGGCCATAAACGATTTTCACGGTGGCTGCAGCTCCGAGGAATGGCCAGAAATCCGTATAAAAAACCACAAATTGACATGCATTGGGCAGGCAGAAAAAAAAAACGAATCTCCCTCCAACCAAACCAGCAGCTGTATCCTGGAAAAAAACACACACACACACACATCTCTTCTTCTGTGTGTAACTTGTATCTTTCAATCTCTGTTGCTGTATCTGGCTGTCGCCGCTGCCGCAGCAGCTGTATGTGCGGCAATGTATCTTGCGAGTTGAGCAGAGATTTGCGACGCATGACACTCATAAGTAAAACGCCGTTGGCCTCCGACTACGACTACGTGAAATGGAGCCCGGACAGCAGCAGCAGCAGCAGCAGGAGCTGGATCCGGAGCAGGACCAATGAGAAATCAAACCGAGTGTCTCCCCAAGCTTACAGCCGGACAGTATCCTTAAAAAAAAGAGCAGTACAGCATTGAGCAGCTGCACGGAAAATAAGCACTGAGAGGAAAAATATATAATAATACAAGCCAATATAAATCTTAATAATATTTAAAAAGTTATTTTAATCTTTTAAGTGTTTTAAAACATAAAATAATTCAAATTTCTGCCTTATTAAATTCAATACTTAATATTCCTCACTTGTTTATCGTTTAACTTTTTAAGTCTTGAATGCCTGGCAAACCTTTTGTTTTAAATTGTAAAACTGCTAAAAAGCCTTTAATTAAATAATCATTTGTAGTAAAATTAACAAAGGTATTAACTGGCCATTTTTTGTCTGCAATTAAAATGAAATAAATGAAGGTATTTCTGAAATAAAAGCGTTTATTCAATTTGATTTGCTTGCTTTTTCACATATTTATTTCTGGCACAAAAAAAAAAAAACCCCTTTCACGCGCAAGTAATTATGGAGATTCCGTTTTTTATAAATAAATGACAGTTTTTTCATAGCTTTGCTGTAATTTGACCATTTAAATGAGACATTTTTTGTATTATTCTTTGTGTATTTTTTCAGTGTCCTGAAACATAAATCGTTGTGCGACTGCCGTTGACCATGTTCCTGCCTGGACTCCCCACTCTCTAAAGTATCCGTTTTTTGAAGTCGGAAGCTGGCGCAACCGCTTCTTCTAACATCTAACAAGTTGTCGATGGATTTTTGGCCAAGACATGGCAACAACTAAGTATGGCAGAGCACAATCCCAGCGAGGGTAGCTGGAACAGTGCCAAGAAACACAGATTAGGAAGGATAACAATTTCGTAAAGACACCAACACTAATTTGTAACTATCAATATATTTTAAATATATATTTATTTATTAGAAAATGTAATACAATATCCACTGAAATTCATTCTTGCTTGAGCTTAAAATCTTGTCTGATATTTGAAGTACAAAATTTCTTAGACTACCCTCGACTATTGCCTCAATCTGGGCATCTTGGGCAGCATATTGGCCACACTTGTTATTGACAGCTTTGTTGCTGGGACTTCTTTTGGCCGAAACTAGTACAAGGAATAGCCAAAAGCTGTCGCAACAGTCCGGCAGTTAGTCACCCATCTACAAAGGACCAAGGAATCCACGGTCATGAGGGAAGCAGCTCCAGTGGATGCTTCACAGTGGAGTGACAGGCCAATCGCTAAATCGTTGTTGCACAGCAAGACAGAGATCGAGGGGTAGGGGCGAAATCTCTCAGGATACGTTAAAGGATATTACAGCAAGAGTTCAGCTCAGATGCCAATAAGGCAAGTTTTTCGGTCATTTTTATTGGCTGTGAAAACTGTCAGAATATGCTGCCATCGAAAAGCCCTTCCAGCTACACACACACACACAGTCGCGCACTCAGATATATATTCAACCCATTCGAGCGTGCCACATATGCGTATACGTAATGTGGCGCGAGGAGGAAATGAAAAATGTAATTAAAAAAGTTTTTTTTCGGCCAAGTCTTTTGTCATGAGTTAAGGGGGCTTCGAGGGGGTAGAGAAAGAGCAAGAAATAAAGGGATGAGGGTATACACTTGGAGAAAGTAAGGGAAAAGGTAAATAAATTATTGGCTGAGCTAAAAATTGATTAAATTTAAATTTTTTATTTTTTTGTTTTGAATTTGTATTTAAAATTATTTAATACAAAGGAGAATGGAAGGAAAAGCTGTCTCGATTGCATTTTATTGCTCTTTATAGCAAATTAAAATTTCCAAGTGCTTATTCATAGATATGCCAGATTTTTTATTTACATTTAAAATTAATAAAATTTGAAGACTATTAATCAAATAACGACTACTAATCAAACTAAAACTGATTGCCCTTTTTTTTCGTGGGTTGTGGCAAGTGAGCAAACCCAAGTTGCAAGCCAGCAATTTGCTGGGGAGCCCCTCTTTCGGAAGGCAGAAGAGTGGCGCCCTTTAAATGTGCGACGAGTGTCATTCAGTTGGCTGGGCATGCTGCAAGCTTTTTAGTTCCCCATCTGCAGCATGTGCATGTAGAAAGTGCTCATTAAAACATATCAACAAGCTTTATGGCTGTCACACCACACCCCGCTCTTTACTCTTCACTCTTCACTCTTCGTTCAGCTCAGCTCATGTCCTGTGCCTCGCGTCCTCTCCTCGTCAACGTCATCGTCATCGGCACCACCGACGGCAGTTAAATTCATTCATAAACTACGTGACAAAACGAACGGAAATGTAGGAGCGGAAATTGCCAACAAACATACACCCACACACACACAGACACACACACATACAAAAACAGGGTTTTAACACACACACACACACATGTAGCCAGACACAGAGTCCTCCGAGTGGGTCTGAGTGTCCTGCCCGCGAACGGGGCCTAAGTTGCGTCCAAAGTATTTCACCGGCGCAACCTTTCCCTGGCTTTTTCAACTATTTTCAAAGAAAATTGTGAAGAAAATAATCGCAGAATAAAAAAAAAACAATAAACTAAAGAAGCTTTAAGGAATGTTTCTTGGTGGGAAAAATAAAGCAAAATAAATGCTTCCCAGAAAATTCCTATAAAAATCAATAAGTTTTATACTTAAAGAAGTTGTTCTATATATTGTGTGTTTCCATATTTTTACAAAACACATAAAACTAGGTTACATTTATAAATTTTCAGATATTTAAGAAACCATTTATTTACATAAAATTTAAATTGCAGAGAAAACTTTCCCAGAAATAAACCAAATGTTTCATAGCAAATACTATTTATTTAATTTCCAATAACTAAGACTTGTGGCTGCCACGTTGCTTTACATTATTCTCAGAAATGCAATCAATACAATATGAAATCGTCATAATCCAGTTAAAAATTCCAGTAAAATGTGTAAGTGAATATATTTATGAAAATTGTAAATAACACGCTTGATAAAGTAAACTCTTTCCCAGAATTGACCAGCCTTTTGTTTGATTAAAACAATTCAGGGAACAGATATTTGAGTATGATTTTGATTGAAACAAGGATATTGCATGATTCACATGAATTTATGGGAATTTATGAGAATTTAATTCCAAGAAAATTTAATTTCACTTTCCAGTGAAATGAGATTTATGTGTATTTAAACTAAGAATATTTTAAAGGAATATATATTTGAAATATAAATCATTTTATTGTCTTCCGCGGTATACCCCATTTCGATTCGTTTTATTTTCCTCTTTTTTTTATAACAAATATGGCAAGTTTTCCTCTCTTTTTCCCATTGACAATCGTATTACATTTGCAATATTTTCCCTCACTTTCCTGCCGAGCAAAGTCATCAACTCTGTGTGACGGATGCGTGGGCGGCGGTAAAACTATCTCGTTCGCTGGCGAAAATCTCATAATATTGATAGTATTCCTTCCCTGCGTGGGGGGAAAACTGAGCAAAAAAATAAAAGGGAAAACGGAAAAGCCCAGACGACGAGTAGGCATAATAATAATAATAAAAATCAAGCGTATTTCTTTCTGTTCTGATTGCAATTGAAATTGGATAGATGGTGGAGGGGGACTGTTGCTTTCGCTTTGGCTTTGGCTGGGTTGCTTTTCCGAAAGGAAAATATCAGTAAATAAAAATGCAATTTTCCGGAGCTTGCTTAGGCCCCGGCTAAACCCTTCAAAGAACTAATTTTCCCAGCCATTAAATTCACTTTCTCTCTCACTCTCTCTAGTTTTTTTTTCTCTCCATTTTTTCGCACGACTTTAATGCAGCGCAAAAAGCTTTTAGTTGTAAGCTAACAAACGGTGAACTGCTGCTGCAGCTGTAAACTGTAA
Organism: Drosophila punjabiensis; assembly: GCA_008042585.1. NCBI lineage: Eukaryota > Metazoa > Arthropoda > Insecta > Diptera > Drosophilidae > Drosophila > Drosophila punjabiensis. Next base: position 73,785 of record VNJR01005313.1, read on the forward strand.
CTGTAAAAGTAAATGTAACTGTCATTGGCCCTGCCGAAGGACATACTAAGGATAAGAGCAATAGAGAGCGAGAGCTAGGTAGAGAGAGTAAGTGAGAGTGGGCTAGTGCAACAGATAGACACACTTAAAATAGCAAACAACCCAATGAGCAGCAGCTCCTAGTTGACCCAATTCGACCTTGACCCATTTTAGCCCAGCCAGCGGGGTGGACGCCAACCACTATAATTAAATGTTAATTAGCAGACCCGCGGCAAGGCTCTCCCTCTCTCTCTCTCTTCTGTCTCTCTGGTCGCCTTTGAAGTTCCCAGCACTTGGCGAAATCCCCTCGAGAAATGCCAGGATGCCACGCTTCACTTCGATTCCATTGGATTCGATTCGATTCCCGGGGCCCATTCATCTCATCGTAGATTACAATCAATTCCAATCTGTCAATATCGCTTCACCTGCCCAACATTTATTCCACACGCACGTAATACAGGGACAGGAAGAGGGACGGGGACAGTGGCAGCGACAGCGGCAGCGGCAGCTCAGTCAGGAGGTCCTCGAGATCCTTGAGTCTCATACCCACTCGTGCCTTTGGAGGCTCCTTTGGTCCGTACCGATAAATGTCAAAGTCAATGCAGAAAGAGCTGAATTTTCCCTACATATCCAACAACTTGTCCAGTTTCGAGTCAAGGTTTTCAGGCTTCAAGTGAACACAGTGAATACTCCTTAATAATATAATTATATTTATATAAACTTTTATAAGATACAGATATATAAATATATATTTAGTACCAAAAAGATAGCTTTAAACCACATTATAAGGGTGTTAAAAAAACAAAATTTGTGATTTCTGGATATATTCAAAATATTCAGAATATTCTAGAAATTATTAAAAGATTTCAAATCTATTTAAGAAGCTATTAAAAGTATTCAATGTTGCTCTTAAAGTACAACCTGTTGTGGTTTAACATTTCAATTGATTTTAGATAAAAATCAAACACAAACTATACCAATTGTTAAGCGAAGTTTAACTGTAAACAAACTTATTTAAATGATACACTCTTTCTCGCTTTTTCTCCCTCGAACTCCCTCGCTTTCTCTCTTTCCCATCATCTTTTTTTTCGTTAAATAATTGAAACGATAAATGTGACACACAATAAAATGCTAGAAATTCAATAAAGTTAACAATTTTACAGGGCGGCGCACATTTGGGGCGTGGCATTGACATGGCATCCGAGGCATGTAGCCATGTAAGCTGGCAGCATGTAGCCTATATAGCGCCCGCCATGGCTTGTAACTGTAACTTGTTGCTATTCAACGTCCCGCCAGAGCGAGAGAGAACACGAGTGGGACATGCATAAACATGATTTTATGTGCACACAGAACACGACAATAAAAATCACGCATGAATTTCATGGATCCCCAAACTCGCAGCCTCCCCGACAGGACCTCTCTTTCACTCTCTTTCTCCTCTCCCTCTCTCCAGCACTTGCATAAACAACTAGGAGAAATAGAGAAAGCTGGGCAAGGCGAGAAAAAGAGAGCGGGTGAGAGAGGTGAAATAAAAAGGTCGTCCGGAGAGTACAAAAAACCTCAACACGAGTAAAACAAAATGTAATTACAACAAGGACTTTTCAACAGCAGCATTTTGCACATTGCAACAGCTTTGTTTAGGGAAAGACTGAACCGAAGGGGGGTGGGCGGTGCATGAGGTGAAACAACAATGGCATGTGCGAGAAATGCAACAATGTGCCACGCACGCACACGACTTTTTCGAGTTTGTCTAGGTGTGTGTGTGTGTGTGAGTGTGCAAGTGAAAGTGAAGGTTAGCCACACACGAAAAAAAAACTAGGTCAGTGTTGGGTATTATTAAAAACAGTTTTTAATTTCGGGTCGAGATGTAGCTTTAATTTAATTTCAGCTTTCAGTTTAATTACATAAAATAATGTGGCGTAACGCATCTTATTTTTTATATGGTATTTAGCAGTGTATTGCTGTAGGTGTCATTCTATTTTTAATTTCTTTTTATTTATATAATATTATAAATATTATCCGTTTATTTATCTCAAAGTATTATTTATTTAAGATTTTAAGATTTTAAGATTCACCGAATTCCCACAGATATCTAAAACTGATTCTTTACCATTAATTAATAAATTTTTAAAATTATTGTTATAAAAATATAATTTTAAATAAATTTTTGCAGTATTTTATAATTTTAACAATTAAACCATTTTTGAAGAACTAAAAAAATGTTCTCGGTGTAAAGTTTAGTTTGAGTTTAGCCGGGGCCAAAATCCAAAAACCAAAGAGAAGAGCAGCGCAAAGAGCTGAGGCGGGGTTCTACTGACTGGTGGATACTGGATGGTGGCTAGTGGCTTGTGGGTGGTTTGCCTGGTGGATGCTGACTGCGCTGCTGGTGGGGCGCTAAGGACGCTCTACACTTGAGCTTTATTGCATACATTAAGGGGCCAAGGTGCGCCGCAGAGCAACACATGCATGCAACGCGTGCTGCGTGTGGGTGTGGGTGTAAGCGGAGGGCAAAGGCGAATGAATGAGTGTGTATATGTGTGTATGTGTGTGTGTGGCTTCACTGTTTCTACGTCTATTTTCTTAATGGACATTGTCGTTTTCTATTGCCAAGCTGAAAAAGAGGAGCAAGAGCAAGAGCAAGAAAGAGGACATATAGGTCGCAGCAACGGAGACCCACAAATTTCGCTGGCAGAACTATAAATCAAGCCACAAATCCAGACAGAGGGCGCAAAATAATACAAAATATATATATATATATATATATATAGGAGATATATGTATATCCAAGATATATGTATATACATATATACCCGAGCAGGTTGCGGCTGGAAGAGTGATGGCCAAAGTCAGGGACAGCTCGTTTGTTCCAAGATGAGACAGTTTGGAAAGAAATGTGATCCAATGGATACAAGGATGAATGCGGATATAAATTATATACTTAGAAAGCAGCAAGTTTTTAAGAAATATTTGAAGGAAGAATAAGTACTGTATATCTTCTGGATATAAAATATTAATAGACTTTTGAAAACTATTAGGGAAACCGATCACAGAAATTTATGTATGGTATTCATTTTATTTGAAGTATATCCACCAATTTTACTGAAATTCTCATCTTATTTATAAAGAAATTTATGTTTTTCGATTTTATCTTATATAAATTTGTAAAAAAATATACATATAAATACTTATCTTAAAAAACAGGTCCAATTATCCCTCTACAGGTTGTTCTTTAGTTACATATTTTAGTAAGCATTGAAAGGACATCCTTCTGCCGAAGGATATACTTCCACAAACTCCTGCTCTCAGCTGCAGCCAGTTTTTCACTTACTGCCTCAAACGATCATTATTTTCGGTAGGAAGGACGGCATGCCCCAGCTGGGGATTCCCCCTCCATGAATGCCAAGTAGACAACCCGTAGAACGGGAACAAAAGGATTCAGGGGGTAGGGCATTCTGGGCGGCTCATTGTTTGGCACTTAGTCAGGACGATGTCGGCACAGAGGCTCCTGCTCCGCTGCTCCTGCGTGGCTGCTACGTCAATGTCGATTAGATGATGCTTCTCTAAGCTGCCAGCAATCCCCGCCTGACTAACGAGCGGCTGATGCGACAAGCGCCATTTGGCTTTTAGTTTGGCCAGAATCCTATGGCAAGGAGTGAGGCGAGGTAGAGTGATGCACCTGCAATAACAACCTGAGGACACGCGGCAGTGGCAGCGATGAGATGGCGTTGACATCCTTGACATGCTTGCGGGATGCCATGACAATTGCGCCACAAATCACGACCTCTGTGTCTCTGTCTACTTTAAATTCCCAGCCTCACACTCTTTTCAGAGACAAAAAACACCGAAAGAAATGCTCCCATGGGAAACTACAATATAGTTGAGGTGGATAACTGGTAAAATACACATTAAATTGAGTGGAATTTTTAAGGGAACAACTAAATGAACTAAGTAAACACCAACGAGTTTTATTCATTATCAAATTTATTTGCAAATATTGTATGTTTCTACTTTTAATTTATATAGTTTTATTTATTATTTATCAATTATTTTTATTCATTCTTTATTTTTTCCTACCAAACGCGACACTTGTCTGCCAGATTAAGCGAGGAAGCTGAGGGACAGCTAAAGAGCTCGCAAAAATCCGGCAGATTGCTTAACGCCTGACTAAGTCTTAGTTTGTCCGAGTCCACTTCGCCGTAGTCAATGAACTCCTCATCGCCTACAAACATCTGGGCGAAGCTCAGCAGGAACAGCTTCTTTAGCGGCATCTCCGTAAAATCCGGTTGCTTCTGATCAAACTCGGAGTTCTCTCCGAAGTAAGCATCGTAGATCAGACGCAGGCTCTCCACATCGATCAATCGCTGCTCAAGATCATTGGTAGAGGTACCATTCAGGCAAGAAATAGCTTTCATGTAGCTCGAGTGCTCATCAAAGGATCTTAGGACTTCACCATAATATCCTTTCGCGTCGTAGGGAAGGAAATATGGCTTGAAGCTTACCATTATCTGCCGAGCCAACATGTAGCCCAGCAGGCTCACCTTGAAAACATCATGACTTTCGGGCGTAAAGAAGGGTTCCTGCAGGAAATCATGAGGCAGGACAACAGTATTGCCACTAACTTGGAACTTTGGTTCAGGATTGATGTCTGGCAGGGAGTCGGTGAGCAGGAAGAATCCGCTTTCCTTGATCTCCCCACCATTCAGCTGCACCATTGTCCAAAACGTTCGCAACTCCAAGGCCTTGACCTGAGCCCTCAGGAAATCCGTGTCCTGATTCCGATCCAACTTCAGTTCTCCATAATAATCGGTGACGAAGCGACGCTGGTCGATGTTTGTGGGTAAGTGACCCACAGTCAACGTCATGGCCTGGATTTTTTCCTTCAAAGCCAAGATCTCGTCCGTGGTCAAGTGCAGGTGGTTTTCCTCCAGCCGAACCTCAAAAGCTCTTTTTACGGCCTTAAAAATTCGCTGGACTTCGGCCGTATTTTGCTGTAGTCTTCCATGTCCCAGGTAGTGCTCCTGGTAAAGAAACTCGCTGGCCAACTCCAATTGAGACCTCACGGCAGCTGTGCACTTGCCGGGATCCACGGTTTCCGGATCACTGCCGTCCAATCCCTTTGCAAAGATCACAAAGTGAACCATCAGATAACTGGCCACCACTTGCGGGTGGTACTTGCCAAGAAGCCCCTCCAGATTCTCGAGATATTCCATATTTCCCACCTGCACCGGCAACAAACTGGCATTAAGGGGATGGTTAAGGACGATCTCAAGGTACTTATTCAGCTGCAATCCGGTCCGGTTTTCCACCTCCCCGAGGGTGTAATCAAATGCATATCCGCCGTACTCCTTGGCTAGTCTGTGGAGATCAGAGTCCAGTTGGATAAGTTTGTTGGCCATTTGCCGAGCCTTTCTCGTTTCCACATCAAGACTGAGCAACAGGAGATGGATACTGGAAACGCTCTCGAATATATCGGAATCAGGTTTGTCTAGGAACAACCGGAACTTGCTGCTGTTTTTCTGGTCATTGGGCTGGAGATTAACTCGGATTAAGGAGTTCTCCATACCAAAGCGACGAAGATGGGCGAGAGTATGCAGCCACTGGAAAGGTTTCTGGGGCCAGAAGGTTCCCTCGGGAGCGAACTGCGGCCAGGTAAGGTCCCCGTCGGGGGGAACCAGCTCCAGGTATCGCTTCGCCCAACGAGTTTCTTTGGAGCTGCTAAGACAGGCGTTGTAGTAGCGCCACACTTTCTCCTCTATCAAGGGCTTTTTCTCGGTGTAAATCCTATCCTTCAGAGATTCAAATAGAGCCTGCAGCCTGGTATTGTATTTGTGATGCCCAGCTCCGTGAATGGATAAGTAGTCATCCTTCTCGTGCACTTTTTGGAACTTGCCACTGGCGTAGTTGTGGAAATTCTCGCAGGGATCAGCACTGACGTTCATATGCTGGTGTATATAGTCTAGAATTTGGTGATTAACCTTTGAATCGGGGGCTCTAGTTAATAATAGAATAATAGAACCAGCTGCAAAGCAGCAGCAGAGTAGCACCAGGAGGCAGCAGATGCTCTTCATTTTCGACAATCAAAACTAAACTGATAATCTAGCAGTATTAGTATAGAGATTTTATATAGACTTTGCTATGGAATATAGACTCGCTCTAAAAGCTCTACGAATTATAATTGAGCAGAATAAACAAACAATACTCATTTCGCTGAGAGTTAATAAATGGTGCTTATCAAAAATGAGCTTTGGTTTGTAGCACAAACATATTTCGCGTACGTTGAAGCATAATCAAACATTGTTAGCGATTAAGCAGAATAGACTATTTTGCAAATATTTATAATTAGAAATAACAACATATTGATAAACATACTCGTAACTGAGTTAACTATGCTAAAAGCATTGATATATCGATACTTTAGAAATATATAACGTAAATGTTTATAGATAAATATTTATTTTAACGTTGATCGATATTTTAACGTAAAATAAATCGATAATGTCTCTATTACATCGGACCAAAAAGCGACACAAAAATTTAAAGAAAAATCTCTTCTTGAATATTTTTCAGTGTTTAAAATTTCGAGTTATCAACGTTTACTATTTTTTCTATATTTTACTGAGCTATATATCTGGCGAGATATTATATCAAACATTTTGAAGCTCTCCATAAATTAATATATTTTTAGAACTATATGTTGATAGTATTATAATATGTAGCATATTTTTGTAGCTTAAAAAATCACTTCGAATTTTAAACTTTAATGTAATATGACCCCGAATTTAAGACTCATCCTTCATCTAAAACGTCTGCCAGGATTTTCGTTGAGTGTCTGGGCATATTTCTTAATTAAAAGCCCTGCCGGTTTGAGCCCAATTAATAGGCCGTGCCGAAGCACCGTTACGCACTTTATGGCTGCTGGCTGCAGTTTTGTTGCACTTTTTTCGCCGCTGCTGACAGCACGCCGAGATGGGGAAAATGGTTAAAGGGGAAATGGATTTTGGGCGCACTTCCTGTCCTTCCCATTCCATACCTTCATTCGATCCCTTTTGCCTTGCAGACAGGAGACGCATCAAAAATTCAACTGTCTGTCAATTATGAGCCGAAAAAGAAAATACACACTTGATGCTGTCTGCCGACAAGCACATATAGATGCCAATATACATGTATATATATAAAGGTACAGATATATATACATATAAGGCTGATTGGTGTGGTGTGCGGTGTGTACATACGTATATAAATCTATTGAATGAAATTCGCTGCGACTTGGGGCTTTGAGTGAAAGAGCCACGCACCCACGCAATCGCTCTCTTTGCTCTCTCCGAGGAGCAGTTTTCTCCGCTCTCGGGTTTCGCTGGCACTCTCTCTCTCTCTCGCTGTGTGTGTGGTTCCAGGAATTGAGCGGAAAAAGAAAAACGGGAACAAACATGCGCATCCCCGAATATCCTTGAAATGGCTGTGCGAATCTCGATTCCAGATTTTAATTCATTATGCGCGCCAGAATAACTCAACTCAACTGAGCTCTGTGGAGCTCTCCAGGTCCACACGCACAGCATCAGGTCCAGTCAAAGGGGGTGGCGGGTGTGGGGCTTCAGGGACTGGAGACTGGGGACTCTGGACCAGAACCCACACTCACCTGACTCCTGGCCGACCGAAACCTCGGCTCGCTCACGTTGCTAATGTCACCATGGAGACATAGCGGCCGAAAAACTGGGGAATTGGGGAACTGGGCGCCCTAGCGTTGGCTATGCAAATATCTCCTCGACGCACAACAAAGTAAAATTCGCTCTGGGCCAGCATCAGCTACCATCCCCTGCGTGGAAACCCCCTTTCGGCACACACACACACACACTCACACAGACAAATGAGCAAAATTTGCATGTTTTTCTTTCTGTTCTGTCTGTTTTCCCGACAGACTGCTCTGCCGCTCCTGCCGGCGGCGGGTCGGAAAACTAGAGGAGCCTCGCCCCGGCCAAGTCAGTCAATTGGGCCCCTCATTCTCGTCCCAATCTCGGTCTCCGTACGCGTCCCCTGACCCCTGGAATCCTATATACGTACATATATATCCCCCATTCACTTTCATTTCGGCTGCCGTTTCGCTACTGCCGGTGCATCAGTGGCGTACGCAGCGGGGGCCTCTTTTTGGGTTTATGTCTCCCACAAGGACACTTGGAGATACTCGATTTATTTATTTAACATTCTCAAATGAATATGAAAACTTCGATGCTATGATATTTGCAATTAATTTACGATATTAAATAATTTATAACATTAGCTAATCAGGTGATTTCAAATCTTGAGATATTTTTTAAACGGTATTTTGATTTATTTCTTTCTTTATTACAGGAGCTTTTCAGGTGATTTCAAATCTCGAGATATTTTTAAGGAGAATTTTATAAATAAATATTATACAATAAATATATATATATATATAATATTATTATAATAAATTATAAATAAAGAGACTGATATTTTTGTAATTAATTTGTGACCTTTAAGAATTTAGAGCATACTTTTAAGCAGCAACTTAGGTGGTTTCAATTTTCTAGCTTTATCTTTTAAAAGGCGAATCGAAAATTCTGATTAATTGATTAATTCTTGTATTTTATATTTCCTTAAAATTTAATACAAATTAAGAAATGCTATATATTTCACAAATAATATGGTATATTAAAGATATTAATATACTTTTGGGAGGCTATTTAAACAATAACAAATCTCCAGAGGTTTTTAAAGGGGAATCTAAAACTATTTACCTAAGGCATTGTAATTTAACAAGGTTAATTTATTGGACAAATATTATCTGTACAAACACCCTTCTAACCCCCTTGACAAAATTCCATCTACGTCCCTGCGCTGCATACATTACATCGTTCAAGGGGGCGTGAATAAAAGGAGCGACGGGATCCCGAACGTCGAGCCTTCGGATAGCCTGTTTGTAATTCGCTTTGCAGTCGCCATGGGCACAATTATTTTTTACCTTTTATGGGGCATCGGGCGCGAGCCCGTGGAAACTCCCCGGCTTTCTCTTTTCCCGTACTTTCCACCTTCTTTCCTTTTTCTTTCTTTTTTTAAACGCTTTTAGTGCATGAAAGTATCGGAGCGGCGGCGAGGCATTCAAGTGTCTGGCAAACAGCCGCAGAAAACTTTAGCCAGCGATTTTAATTTCTCAGCCACTGCTCGGCGGCGAGATAGATACACCAAAAGATACTTTAGTTGCCCCTTTGCGTAGAGGAGAGGATATAATTCCCATCATCATCATCATCATCATCATCATAAACGTTACTGAGGGATTTGCGGGCTCAAAGCGACTAGTTTGTTAGCCAGAGAGGTGCCTTCGACAGTAAATTAATTAACGATTTATGCGCGTACGTTCAATAGAAATGCCATCCATCAATGAAAAACTCTATAAAAATGTTTTATTGTAACATACATACAAGTGGAGGCAACAAAATATTATTCAATAAAAAGCAAACCATAAATTGAAAGACAGACACAACGGAAAATACGCTTGAGTTACCGACATTCATTTGAAAATCAATAAAAGCTTTATCGATTTAGTTTACGGCCACTTTTTGAGTGACTATTAATTGGGGCCGTGAAGAGCTGGGAAATTGGCATAAAGCACTATAATCGTAAAAGTCAAGTTTGGAAATAAAATCGTAACTGAATATTTAGCGTATTGAATGACAATGAACTATGGCATCATATCGAGAGACAAAAATGATGTAAGAAATATATTATTCAACTGACAAACAAAAAATCGTAAATATGTACAAAATATGTATGTATGTGCAAAAAGCGATAACAAAATATAAAAAAGGGGATATATCGATATATACTTTATATTTTGATGACAAGAGAAAAATATAAAATTCTTGATTATCGATAATGGTGTTTTTTTTGTTTTAATTATGTTATCAAAAACATTAACCGAAGAAATCGTAAAGAATAATAAAATCAAGGAAGAAAACTATTCTCGAAATACAAGAGGTAAATTTGTCGATATATTTAAAATTACTTATCGATAAGTAATGTATTTTTAAAACCAATTCGATAAAATTACGCTTTATTCTGAGTTTCTTTTGAAATATTTTGTTAGAATTTATTCTCGAGGTTCCTTTGAAATATTCAATTAAAATGTCGAAAACTTTGTTTGAAGAATCGATTACTATTTTTCGATTACATTTTTCGATTATTATCCAAATACCAACATGTAATAAACTTTAAATACAAATACAAAACATTAAAATATCAATCGTTTAATACTGATTAATACCTTTCGGATATATATAAATAAGCCTTAAAGGTTAATCCTTGAATTATACCGCTTAAAATATGCCAAAAGGTCATAATTTCTCGTGACAGGCATGTAAGCCGATATTGCGGAAAACAACCCGACACGCAGCTGATTGAAATTAAGTAAGGAATTTTTTCCGGAATCACAAAGTCGTTGGAATCCAATACAAGGTCGTAAACAGAATGGAAATTCCCGAGCGAGCGCGCGCCGCCAGGTGAGCTAAGGATATAGGTGTGGTACTCCCAACCTCCTCCATCCGGCTTCCTGGGCCGCCTTCCTCCGCAACATCCGCTCCCTTCCTTTATTTTTTTTTTTACTTTTTTGAGTCCTCTCCTGTTACTTGTTTCGTTTTTATGACATTTTTAAGTAAGTCGCCGCGCGCAGCTTGCAAGTCTCAAGTCTCAAAACTCTCCCACAGCCATTTCATCTGCCAGGTTTCCCTCATTTCCCAGGCTTTTCCTGCGCCATCTTCTTTTTTGTTTTTGTAATTGAATGCGTTAAATTACAGCAAATTTATGCTTATCAAGTTTTGTTTCAGCTTTCCCCCCGCCGCCGCCCAGCATTATCCTCGCTATCCGCCCGTCGTCTGGGGGCCCACGAGTGCTGTTTACGGTTATTTAGGCGCAGGCACTAAGTTCCCTCCTTGCTCTCGTACATTTTTTTTTTCTTTTACGATCCTTGGAGAGGAATACTGAGGAGGAGAAATGCCTGGATTGGCAGTATAAAAAATACTTATTTGCAAACTTTTGTGGCGGCATCGCTGACTCATTCAAGGATGACAATGAGGAGGAACCGGATCTGGAGATGGGCCGAGCGGAGCTGAGCTGAGCTGCTCGGCGGACGCCTACAGGTGCCCCAAAAGGGCGAGCGGGGATTTGGAACGGAGCTAACCACCAAAAAGCGATGGCAGCGTGATTCACGATGGTATTTAAGGATTCCTTGGAGCCAAAACTGCACAAGTTTCAAAAGTCCCGGCCATTAAAATACACGACACAAAGTAGACAAGAAGCATTGCCTACTTTTTGGCATATTTAAGAGAGAATCTAAAATCAACTATGCGCAGTTAATTCTCAACAGATAAAGTTGAAAGTTGGTATGTGGATAGAAAGATATATTTGACTCTCAAGACAGGAATCTCTAACTCCGTGAAGGCCATTCTAAATTCAAAAGACAAATTTACATTTTACTTGGTGGAATTATCATAACCATCCTTGAATTATTGAAGATACCGCAACTACTATTACTGGAAGTCATCCAATTATTTTGGCTCACCTCTAGCCAGAAGCGAAGCGAAACTATAAGGAGAGCAAGGTTAGTCCGGCGGCGTTGGCGCCACGGAAGTGCAGAACGTGTAACTGAAACTTGTTTTCCTAACACTGCAACTTGGCCCGCTTTGTGCTGCCTCGGTTGCTTCTTCCGTCTTCAGCCACAGATACAACTAAATCAGTTACAGATACAAATGCACACTCACTCACACACACAGAGAGATAGATAGAACGACGACAACCTTGAAAGTTGCTCCTGCCGTGCAGTGAGCGATGAGAAGCTGGAGCCGGAAGTTCTAACCAAAGCCAAAGTCACAGACAGACTCGGAGCCAGAGTCACAGGCAGAGCCGGGCTCTGAGATATCCGCTGTACCTGGCAGCAAGGGGAAAGGTACACTGAGCGAAATTTTAAATTTTAAGTTGAAATTTAAATAAATATAAATTTGCATATTATTGATAAATTTATACGACATGTTCCGTATACAAGCTGGTACGCTTTCGATTTTAATTTTTAGATTTAAGTAAGTAAGAAAGAAAGAAAGAATCATCGATTACTATATTTTATCAGATAAATCAATATTTAAAATGAGTCTCATTTTAAGCATTTAAAAATTTTAAAATAAATGGAAAGAAAGCAAAGTTATCGATTAAATTTTAGAGAACATTTTCCATCGATACCAATATACAATTGATTAATTCGATATTTAAATTAAGTCTCATAACACAGGTTTAACAAATTTATCGATTAAAATATATTTGTATATGGAAACTAAGAGATATTAATATCGATACTTATATGTAAAATTTAATCTTTCTATGGATACTAATATTAACGATAATACAATATAATCGATATTTAAATAAAGTCTTAATTTAAAAGAAAATATTTATATGCAAAAAATGCGTTAAGTAAATTCTTTCTGTTGAAATAGAAATCATTTTGTAAAAAGTAAAATCTCAAACAAATGCCTTTCAAATTACCATAAAACACACAAAATTTATATTTCCCGTGCAGCGACAGTGTGGACAGTGTGGGCCAAGTTTGAAAGTTGGCTTAGAACAAAACCTGAAACATGCCAATGGAAGACGGAAGAACTTTGCTCATTGCCAGAAGTTCTGTGCCAGTTCTCAGGATATTAACAAGGATATTAACAAATACATTGTGGCCAAGTAATCCCAGGTCCCAAGTCTTGCACAGGAAAATCGCATTCCCCAGAAAATAAAACCCACACACACACATACTATATACAGAGAAAAAGGAAAATTAAAGCTGAAATTGTCCGGCGTGGAAAAGCTTTCCACGCAAATCCAATAGAAATTTATGTCATTTAAATGCACGAAAATGCGTAAAATGTCTTAAAATAAAATATATGACCGGGCCATATATATAGTATGCTTGGGAATAAGGAATGGAATGGAATGGCTGACAGTGTCAAGGTGCCATGGCCCCAGACTGGAATTGCGGCACAATTTATGCGTCCGCCAACTGGCAAACAACAAAGGCAATAAGCTTGAATGCTGAAAAATTGCGTCTTGGCAATTTCCCCACTGCTGATTTTCCAATCAGTGCACACTCCTCCCGATATCGGCTTATTGAAAATATTTGTCTTTGCCGACCAATTCTCAAGTCCCAATCCCCGAAAAGCGAACAGCGAACGGCGGACGGCAAACTGCCGTCTTCATTAGTCTCTGTCGGAAAATCTGGAAAAGCAGAGTGGGAAAAAATGGTGCAAGAAATAAAGGACAGACATTACAGAGAGAGAAAGGGAGCAGAGAGCAGGTCGGGAAAAGTCAAAGACTTCGCCGCCTACTCCCCTGACGCTGCTTAAGTAATAACTTTTCAACGCAAAGGAGACAATGGAAAGAAGGGATCCCTTTATAAAGGAGCCGAGAGAAAATCCAGTGCGGAAAATGAGGGAAATGTCTGGTCTGCATCTCTGTTTATTTGCAAGCAGGCTGGCTTAAACATATTGTTAAATTCTCAACACAATTTAATTAATAGTTGCTATTATGTTACCACATTATTTCGCTTATAATTCTAGTTATTATCACCTGCAGGCTTCTGACACTTAATTGATAAATAACTTATCAAAAGTTCATTTCCATGTATTGTCTTTGCATTTAATTATTTTACGCTTACATCATTACCATTATATGAGCTCATTTAGCTGGAAAATTATTATTGGCAGCTACCAGCAGTGCTACTCAAGTGTTAAGCCTCTTTAATTGTTTTGAAAAGTAACAATTCAATTTTCCTAATAAACTTTACAACAGATATGAAATTAGTTACTGAGATTATTAGGGAGATAACTGTAAGGGTTAAAATATTTATTTAATTCAATTGCTAGAAGAAAATCATTTTTATTAAAAAATCTTTCCTTCAAATTATTGTGGAAATAAAACTAAATTTCCTAACTGGCCTTATCGATTTTTAAATTGCCAAATAACTAAGCTGGTGAAAGATAAATTAAGAAATATTTGTAAACATGAAAATCCATTCAGACATATTCAAATTCAAAGAAGCTTGTTGAGTCTAAGCTTGTGGAGAAATATTCTAGGCAAAAGCCAGGTTTTAGCCTTCTTTTAAATCTCTCAAAATTCAACCAAGCTGGTGAGCATGGAAATCAATTAAAATCAAGGCTAAAAAGAGGTTGTAGTTTTCTACTAAAGATATCTATATTTTAAGGAAAAATTACAGCAAATACTAAAGTTTATTGTCATCTAAATTTAAGCGTTTTTTTTATGAGAAAAACTTTTCTCATCTTTCTAGCAATTTATGGAAACTCTGAACGGAATAGGAACTTCATTTAGTGCATTCAAAACTCCGCGGCAGTGGAGACACTTGAAACTAACAACGAGAATTAAGTTGAACTGCGGCGCAGAGCAGCCTGTTATTTCTGTCAACAGCGGGGACTCCCCGAAAAAAAAAAGAAGGAAGCCAGGAACTCTCAACTTCTCAGCTCTCGATGCAACTTGAAAGGGGACGGACACGAGGAGGAGGTGGAGGAGGAGGAGTACCAGGACGAGTACGAGGACGAGTGTTGTATATATAACATTTCAGAACGGGGCTTTGTTTTCCCAACTTGCTGCTGCTCCTCCTCTTTCGGTGTGGATTTTTTCGAGTGACTTCAGGGAGCAATCCCCCGGCCTGCGTGGATGTGGCCTCCTGGGGGCCTCCTCCGCATGACAATTCTATATTTTTTTTTTTTTTTTGTTACCAACTCGGATATTTGTCTCATTCCCCTACGTACCCACTTCGTCTTTGTTTTTCTTTCATTTTTTTTTTAACTTTTTCCCGCTTTTCTGGCAATTGCGGAGCTCAGCGAGCAGTGAAAACTAAAAATATGGCCAAGTTTGGCTCAGGGCGATCTCCATGCGAATTTATGGGCCGCCGCCGCCGACGCTGCTGCCTGGGAATTTCCCGCATGTACATACACACGGAAAGCATATATAATAGATATAGCCGTGGATATAGCTATTCCGTGTACTCATCCGTTGTTTGGCTTTTACTTTTTTACATTCTCTGTCGACATTTCTTGGCCCCTTGCTTAAAGCGCCGTGAAAATGCCTGGCAAGGAAATTGAAAAATCGGATGCGGAATTGAATAATGTGCGGGTGGATGGGCTGGATAACCTGCAAGGCCACACAGTGTCACCTTGCCCCAAGATTTATGCGAAGCAGAGAGAGAGAGACAGAGGCAGATAGAAAGAGTTCTGTGGCAGAGATTTCGCATTTGAAATTGATAGTGCGACATGAGTGGGATTTGTTCGAGTTTCGCTGCTCTCAGCGAAAAGCGGAAAATGGAAAATGCCGAGCACTTGTTAACGCAAATGTTAGTCTGTGGTAAGGCGAGATGTTCAACAATTGGCGAGAGAGAGGTCCTACTCGTATATAAGGAAGGACTGCTGACTAATGTAGCTTCACAAGTTCATTGTTGACCTTTGATGACAGCATTTGTGTGGAGTCTCTACATTTTTCAATGAGAATAATGGGTTTAGCTTTCAGAGAAATTGAGTTTGAAGAAGTTTTTATTAAGTTTTTCCTATGTTTAAAAGGACTTCCACCAAATTTAACACTTTTTTATCCAAATTATAACATTTTTCAATATTAAAAACATAATTTTAAAGCTCCCTTTCTTGTTGCTTAAATATTATATTACTAAATCTTAAAAAACCCCAAATAAATGTAAGATAATGGTTTTCTTTTTGTCTAAGAGTCTACAGGAAACCCCTGCTTTGTCTGCCTTTTAGAAGGTAATAAAAGTTGCCAGGGTTCGTCGCGTCCTTTCACCGAAACAATTTCCGTTGAAAGCTCGTCTCAAGTTTTACCGCATACTTTAATATTTACAATTATTTAATTAGTGACCACCTAAGCAAACGCTGGAACAAAAAAAAAAAAGGGAAAGTTCCCGGGCAAAAGGTAAACGCTACTCGAGGACAAACAAAAGAGGGGACGGAGAGATGGATTCAAAAAGGAGTGAGGGAGGCAAGGAGCTGGTAGAATACTGAATAGTTGTCGAGGCGCACTCACCTTTAATTATCGCCAGGAAGATCAACAGGACAAACAGCGACAGCGACGCTGGCAGCGGGGAGTCCATGTCCTTGGCTTGTTTGTTTCGCGTGGCTCCTGGCTTGAATGGCTCTGCCCCGCCGCCTCTTTTCACTGTGGGTATCGGTGTGGATGTGGATGTGGCTCCTCCTCCTCCGACTGCGTCCCTGGCTTTGCTGCTGCTGCAAAGTGGCTGGCAATCCTTGCCTCGTCGTCACCTTGGCTAAATAGTTGGCCAGGACTACTACTGCTCGGAGCTCCTGCGGCAACCAAGCGGCGATGATGATGATGATTAGCACAAAGGAACGTGAACAAAAGCCAAGCTCAACAAGGACTCGTTGGGGGATCGAACTGAGTGCATGGAACACGCCGCGTCGTTAGTTAGTTTTCACCCGGGGAATCTCTCAATTCTACGCGCTCCTTTGATTATTATTTTATTCGGGTATTTTTAAGCAAATATTTGGTACGCGTGTTCCTTCTGCTGGCCTCGGATTTTCCTGCTGCTGCGGTTGTGGCTGCTGTGGTCCGGCTTCCTCTTCCACTTTTTGGTTTTAGCGCTGCAGATTTAATTTCCGGTTTTCGCCTGGTCACAGATCTCCTTCCTTTTGCTTCTGTTCCTTATATATTTTTTCGGGAGTTTTTTCCGCCGTTTCTATTTGACTAATTCTCTTTCGTTTGCTTTTCGGTTTCAGTTTTCCCTTTGCGCTTCTGCCTTTGCTATAATTTACATAATTTGCACTTTTTTCTGGTTTGCTTATTTGTGTGTGTTTTTGTTTCCTTCTGTTTGTATGATTTGTTTGTTGTTTTTTTTTTAGAGCTTGAGAAACCTTAGGTAGCAGTTGTTGTTGTTCTGGTTGTTGTTTTTTATATTTTTGGTGATCCTTAACCTTCTTCTAAGTAGAGTTTAGTATCGTTGTTTCGTTCAGTTGTAAGATGTTAGCTGGAAAACAGAAAGAAATAATGAATTTCGATTTGGAATTGGAGAATTGGATATATTTAATTCAAAATATATCACCATAAAAATCTAACCTAATTTTTATGTATTAGGATCGTAAAATAATATAAATTCAAGTCAAGGAAACTATTTAAATTTATTTTTATGTATGGTTTCAATATCCTTATAATATATATTATTTGCTAAGTCAATTCTTTAATAAAAATGTAACTTAACTATCTTTCTTATTCTCCCTAAACTCTCTTAATTAATTTGATTAAATTCCCTTAAGACAACCTTTGATAACACTTCTTTGTCATAACCAAAACTTCAAGTATTTCCATCTCAAAAATGTCAACTTTATGCAAAACTTTGTAGTTCTCGCAACCCTCCTCTCTCTGGGTTCTCCCCGTATTTAATTTAGCTTAGCAGTTAGTCTCGCCCTTTATCTAGATGCCGAGTCCCCGTTCCTCATTTAACGCTATTTGCATTAATTCCCTTGGCCATAATCTCCTACGCTTTTGAGGCTTTCCCTATATACACACAATCTTTGCTTAGTTTGCTCCTTTGATATCAAATCCCTGGCCACAACTTAGCGAACTGCGAACTGGCCACAAAGCGAGAGGACAGAGCGACCACAAAAAAAAAACCAGATACCTGAAGAGCGGAATTAAAGCCACAAAAAAATGCCAACAAAAACGTAAGTTGAGTTAATGTTTCATTACAAAATATACTGTTAACCTCATTAAAGGTTTTTTTAACCCCAATTTCAAAGTGGGAACGAGCTGCAGCTGCTTTATCACCTCGAAGGACTCCGATGAAAGCAATGAGCCATTCACAGGATTTTACAGTGTTGCCAACTCTTCTCGAAGACCAAATATTTTTATTAATTACAAGAATGACTTAACATCAAGTTTAGAAAATAAATATCTATTTGAAATAAGCATTTATTTATAAAGAAGTTATATTTAAATTGTGCCGTGATATTTGTAAGACTTTTATTTAATCTCTACTCCAAATCGTGAAATATATTTAAACAAAATATAAGATTACATTTTTAGATGAGTTACCTAGATTTTTAATTATATTTTTTTTAATACCTTATTTAATTTATAATTTAAAATGAAAACAAATATTTTGTTTCAAATTTTCATGTATTTTAAAGTTTCCAAGACTTTAAAATACTTCTCTTAAATTACAATGTTGAATTATTTATTATTAAAACTATTTAATTGTATTCCTTTTTTTAAAGAATAAAATATTTACAAATAAATCCTAGATTAATTGACAAAAACAGAGCAACTCTGGCATGAAAATAAGCTGACTTGGCAACCCTGTTAACCTCCGTTGTGAACCCTAGCCATTGATTAGTTTTTGTTTTCGGTCAACAAACTTGAGTAAATTAAAACAATGAATTTGCGTAAAAACGCGAGGCGAACAAAAACAACACGAAAACAAAAAAAAAACAGAAACCAGAAAAAAAAGGGAGAAGGAAAAAAAGAAAAATGAGAAAAAACCGAAGCAGAAAAAATAACAAAAGCAGGCGAAGCGCAAATTAAAACAGTGGCTGCTGGCTCCCCGGGAAAAATGGGGGCGGTGAATGGGTGCCAATGGGCGTGGCCATTGGGCCGAGAAATGCAGTAATTGAAATACATGCGGCGGCGGCGGCAGCAATAGCGGCAGCATCGAGTACGCCGCTGCGTGTGGCACGAACTGCGATGCCACAAAACAACGCGAAAATAAATAGAAACAAAATAATTGAGTAATTCGACCAAGAGATACCCTAGAAAGGCATTTTCTATAAATATTTTAAATGTATTTTAATAATATTTAAAGTGTTTTTAATGCTAAGCTATGGATAAAAGAAATAAATAAAATAAATGGGCATTAAAATCTCGAATATATTGTACATTTTTCATTTAAAAATGAGTTATATGTAAAATTTAAGAAGTGAAAAAACATTTCTTTTAAGTAAAAAATATTTTATAATAAATATAATTAATTTTTGTGCTAATAGAATGACTTTTAGTGAGTTGTCATTTTATATAAAACAATAAAAAATTTAGGCTTGACATTTTTTTGTGGCCTAATTAAATGAATCGAATTTGTGTGCATTGATTTGTGGAAATCGTTGACTATTAATAAAGCTTTACTATAAAAAAGCAAGCAGCATTTAATTAATTAAATGCAGATTATTTACGTATATATTTATAAGTAATTAAAAAGTCTCTTCAAATATTGTAAAAATATTTAAATCCCAAATGAAACTCACAAGTAGTTTAAACAAAACAAAAGCCAGTCCGCCAAGAACTTCTCTGTTAAAATGGTGAAAAAATGTTTGCATGGAAAAATTCGTTAGAGAAAATTCCTTGAGAAAATTTCTTGTGAAAGACTTTAGCCATGCTTCTTAGCTGCTTTCAGGGTTATATTCTGAATAATAATTAATTTGCTCCGGAAAAGCGGCAAGTGAGAAGCGAAAAGCCTTTTCGTCCACCTGTTACATACCACGAGTGCGGCACGGCCCCCGGAAAGGACGCCACGAACTACTGGAAAATAACGCAGCATGCTTTCAGGCGCCCGGCCATCATCCGTGCCGCAGAAAGCCACAATAATTTACACGTGCTCGATGGCCACAGAGGGAAAAGGCGGGGTGGGGGGGAGCAGGGAGCTGCTAGGTGGAGCAACCACATCATTTGGGATAAACTAAGTCCGGGGCCGGGCTGGCAGGTTGAAAGGGCATTAATTATGATGGAAAATTAAAATATTCAACTTATTTGATTCCCGGGCTGCGCTGCCGAAGTCACGCAGGAGGCGCACATTTCTGAGGCAAGCACAAGTATATATATATATATATATATATATAGCCACCCCCGTCACTTTTCTATATCTTTTTGTCTACGGTCTACAGCGTCAGCTGTTTGCGTAATTAGAGGTTTTATGAGTTATGTCCGTGTGCGTGTGTATCCCAACCGAACCAACAAAGAACGCAAAAAGGGAACGGTAAACCAGGACCAAGAATGGAGGAGTGACTCTGTGTGTCCTTCGGCGGAACCGGTGCTGCCCTTGTCGCGGTTAATTAATTTCAAGTTTAGTTTCAGTTCGCCTCCAATTTGTTGGTTCTGCGGGTTGTGCTTTTTGGCACAAAGCTGGCAGGTAAAAAGTTTCAAAGTCAATTTAATGCTTCGCCAATGATGAGAGCCAGCAGGCGCCGCCGCTGTCGTCGTCGTAGAGCTACACAATGAGCCTTGAAATTGTGAAAGTAAGAGAAAGCGCTATATATTTTACCCACTCCCTTCCTCGATCAAGTTAAAGCGACAAAAAGGGGGTAGAATATATAGAAGAAAAAACGAAAAAAAAAACAAATACTGAATCCCGCAAAGAATCTGGCTTTGGCTTTCCCCCGGTGCCAAAGCTGGGCTGCATTTTTTAGCGCGCACTCCACAAGGCCTCAAATTACCTGCTGGCGGCAGCTTTTCCAACGTTTTGCCAGGTCCCATTTCCCAGTTCCCATTTTCCAGCTCCCAGTAGTGTGTGCCACAAGTGCCCCGCACAGTATCCGCTTTGAGGTTTCAACTTTTTGCGGTCGTCGGTTCATAATTGAACCCTTTGGTGGCCACACATAGTACTGCATGCATGGCCAGGAGATTGCTGCACAAATTTGCTTTAACCCACTGAAAATTATGCTCAAGGGAATCCACTTAGCGGCTTAGGTTCCATGCATCCGCGAACAATGCGGGCCCATTTTTACACCGAAAAAATAATGTTCAAGGAAATATATATTAAGAAAAGAGAATTTAAAAAGGAATCGTTTTGTTATAAGCTTCAATTTAGAAGTGCACTCGACAAATAATTACGCGGAAACGTTCGGGTTATTTAACGACGAATCGACATATTTATTGTGTTTGCATGTAAATCGGTACTAACTTCAAGTAACTTACATGGTAAAGCTTATTGGAAAGATCTTGCGAAGTGGAAAGCCAAAATGGGAGAGTAAGGGAGCGAGCGAAAGAGCGTGCGAGAGAGCGCGTGAAACGGTACGTGTAACTGATATATAAATTCGGGAGAGCGCATTGGAAAGATCTAGCGGACTGGAAGGTCGAAGGAAATATGAGAGAAGCTGCAAGAGAGCGCGTTAAATGGGACATTTCAATTTCTTAACGAAAAATAAAACATTAACATTACAACTTTATTTCAATATTTTTTTTAATATGTTTCTCATTTCGTACTGCTAAAAGCATCAAATTTTTCTCTCTCTGTGTGTGGAAACTCAAAACTTTGATTGACTGCATAATGTGCGCCGAACGGGCGGGCTAATCAGGCGCCTAAGTGCGTTTCGAAAGCCAATCAAAGTAAAACTGCATGTTAAATGAGCTTTCGTCATAGAATTTCGAGTGTGTATATATCGATATATATTGGAATGCCGGCTGGCAAGACTGACAAAATGCCAAACAGAATGACAGCCGCTCGCGGCCACCATCTCAGTTCACTTGTGGCCTCTGCCCTGCACTCATCCATTCA
The DNA here is from genome assembly GCA_008042585.1 of Drosophila punjabiensis. Classification (NCBI taxonomy): domain Eukaryota; kingdom Metazoa; phylum Arthropoda; class Insecta; order Diptera; family Drosophilidae; genus Drosophila; species Drosophila punjabiensis. Next base: position 95,368 of record VNJR01005313.1, read on the forward strand.
TTCAGTCATTCATTCAGCTGCTAACATGCCGATAAACACACACACAACACCCACTACCACTCCCACACACGCCCACCACTCTCACGAGGCTGCAGCAAATATTGCCATTGAACGAAACGTCAAAAGTCATTTCGACAAAATACAGCTGCATACTTTTGAGCGCTGCCATTCGTTCGAGTGGGGTTATTGGTGGCTCTTCTCCCGTTTTTGGAGAGCGCATTTCAGTGAAGGAGCCGCAGGAGTGGAGTGGAGCGAGGAGGATGGAGTGTAGTGGGTGGAGTGGCGAGGACGTGGTGGAGTCAAGGCTTTTGTTAGCACAAAGCCAAAACAACAAGTGCTATGTAATTACAACAACAACAACAGGAGCAGGAAACAACACAAACAACAAGGGAAATACAAAAGTGCACTGAAGAGAAAACTGCAGGAGGTAAGGCTGAGCTTATTTTGTTGTTTTTTCTCTGTTTTTTCTCAGTTTTTTTTTAGGAGCCGGATGTAAATGGCCTCGTGAGGAGTCACGAGGAAGTATTGTTGGAGCTTGAGTTTTTATTAAACTTCTCTCAACATTTTTAAGTGCAGATTTAAATTGTAGTTTCACTTAATTCAGTAATTTAATTTAATTTGTTTTTTTTTAAACCTTAAAGTGCCAGATTTGTCTAAAAGTGGACTGATACAGCTGTAGGTTTCAGTATCCTTTACCAAAATCATGTTAATGCTAAAATATTTAAGGCTTTAGCTTTTCGAATTATTATCCTTTAAGTTCAAAAATAAACCTATCATTATTTATGTTAAAGCATATTTCTCTCCTAAAAGGTTATTTATAAGAACTCATATTTAATTTCCAACAAATCGATGTCATAAAAATACATCAGTTTTATTTAAAGGCTAAACGATATATGATTCGTGGCCTTTGTGCCCGAAAAAATAGCCACGAACTCATCCCAAAGCCGCCTGTTGCCCGCCAACTGGGTCAGACATCGCATCGATAATGAGGCAGACGTCGAAGCTGCGATGGATTTGGGAGGGTAACAAAGCTGAGGACGCGAACGCGGATTTGGATGCGGATCCGGATGCAGATGGAGAAACGGATGAGGATGACAACGATTATGATGAGGAGCTGCGGTTCCGGATGCAGACGCGAATGGTGAAGGGTGACAATGGGTGATGATGATGATGATGTGCAGCTGACATTATAAACAATTTTGCAGCCATTGGCGCAGTTTAATTAAAATGGCGACCAAAAATATTCAACTATAATCTATTGCAAGCGAAAAAGGAAAGGGAAGGACCCAGATAGCGGCTGCAGGGATATAGTAAATAGAAGGAGAGCGAGGCAAGGACTAGTTAATTTCATGGCGCAAAAAGAGGAAATGGCACAGCAAACAAAGACAAAGACAATGGCCAGGGCCAGGAAAACCCAACCGAGTAGTCTGCCGCCAGGATGCGCCGGATGGCCAAAGGGATGCGGGTTCGGTTGGAGGGGGAGGGGGATGGGGGGCCACTGAGACAGAAATTAAATTGGAAATGTTGTACTACGTGCAGCAGACAAGCTAAAAGGAAATACACCAAAGGCAACGTAAAATGCAAAACAAAAAATATCCTTGCAGACCCTGCTCCCTCTCTCTCTCTCTCCCTCTGGGTGTCCGTGTGCTGTGGGTGGGCGCAACAACAAGTGGCCAGGACACGGCCAGCGGAAGCTGTTGCTGCAGGATGCAGGATTCAGGACCCTGTGTTATTATACAAATGGAGGCGGCCTCTTATAAGTTGGAAATTGTCTCAGATTTAGCAGGAAGAAAAACGAGGGGAAGCCTTACAGGAAAAAAAAGCACAAAACTAAAATACAACGGAGAAAAGGACAGCAGGAATTTTCCGCGAAACGATGGACAGATGCTCTCCCACAGAGCAGCTATTAAGGAACATTTTAAAAACATTAATTCTGGGAAGTACTCTGAACTTCATTAAGCGGCACACAAGGCTTCAAATAATGCAAATACAGAGAATTCATGGTAAAATGTAAAATTTCCAGTCACATCGGCTTAAGTTCTAATAATAAACATAGAAAGTTTCAAACAATCACTAAGATTTACGTTGAATTTTCTACTTAAAGCTTAAGTTTTGCATTAGGATAAGTGAAAGACAGAGATACATTAAAAAAAATATATATAATACATATATCGAAATAAATGAATTCGATTATTAGTCGCTTATCGAAAAGTCAGGGAATATTCAGAAACACACAAAATTAAAGCAGAATTTTCTTTGCAATTAAATAAGGATTCGCATTTTAAAATGACCGAACTGTTAAAGAATTTTATCTGAAACGTAAAATAAGTAAACTTTCTACAAAAACAGACCTATCACAACATTTTAATAAGGTCGATATACAATATATCGATTGTTATGATTTATCAATTATACTGTATATCAAATTTAAGAATAAATTTAATTTAAATAAGATTTCTCTGATAAGGTTTTTTAGTATAAAAGTATCATAAAACATTTTCCTAAGAACTATACTCAATTTATCGATATTTTATGCCATAGTTGGCAAGTCGATAAACTTAAAGTAAGAGTAAAACTCTCTGTTGGCCATCTTTCAAAGCGACAGACAAGACAATGTAAGATGGGAGATGGAAATGGAAATGGAGCTAGGCGATGGCGTTGGCGATGGAGATGGAGATGGAGATGGAGATGGCGATACGGAAAAGCCAGGGAGGGCAGCTTGGGAAGCCTTTGGAAAAGGGAGCCACAGCAAAAGGAAGGGCTCCGTAACTGAGGCAACATTATTTAGGTTTAATCAGCAAAGCAGATTTGCATACGACAGTTTGGCTGCTGCAATGAAATAAACCAACTGGAATTCAAAAGAGCCGCCCCTAGACTAGACCCCAGGATGTACCAGAGTCCACTGGACTGAAAGCGGAAAATACATCAAGCAAATGTGGGGAGGGGGAAAAGGGGGAGGAACAACTATTATAGACTGCTGACAACTGGGGAAATGAACATTTCAGCCGAAATGTCAAACGCCCAGCTTCCGTTTGGTGTTTTAAATCCAGCAAATTAAAATCAGTACTCTCATGTTGATAGAAGTTTCCTTATTAGAAATGAAATGCATGTCCCTGTGGATAAACAACGCATTCACACTTTTATTCCCTACTCTTTCGCTAAAAGTTAAGTGGGAAAAACTCTCTGAATTTTTAATTGTTGCTGCTGCATGCTGCATGCTGCCTGCCGCATGCTGAGACGGCAAAATTTCAATTCGTAATTTCCCCTCGAATGAAATTTGTTTCGTCCAACTTCTCCTTTTTTTTAGTTTTTTAGTGGTGCCAATTTTCGGTTCGCTGTTCGCTGTGAATTAAAATCAAATTAAGCAACTTTTGGCACTGCAGCAGAGAGGGAGAGAGAGAGAGGGAGCGGCGTGTGACAGGAACCGGGGTGACAACAAAAGTAAGCATACAAAAACTGCTGGGTTTTAAAACGCTACAAAATTCATCGTGTTCGGCATCCGTTTGCCAAAAAATAAAAAATAAAAACAAAGACAACAACAACAAAAAATTGTTAACACGAAAAAACGTTGTAAATAAAGCACAAATTTTTTTGGTCAGGGAAATGGCAAAAAGTTCACAGCTAAAAATGCAGCCAGCAGCCAGCCGTCAACGAGGGTTTTCCAAAACGTCTTTATGCCCCGAAACCCCCGCCTCTCTCCCTCAACTTGGGGGGTCGGAAAATTGCTTTCGGTGATTTTTATTGGATTTTCGTGTGTAATATGAAATTCATAACAACCAACAGTGAATGGTCTTCCGCTTTCGAGGGCCAACTGTGCAACTGCTCCTGCAAAACTCCGATTGCGTTCGGCGACGATTTGTCCTGCCCTGCCTTGATGTCATTTTAAATTTTCCAGTTTCCTCCTATTTATGTTATATATATTTCTTTTTTTTTTTGATCTTTTTCGCTTTTCCAGTTTCAGCATTGCTGAGCTCGACACTATTTGATTGCTGGCTGGCCGACGCGTCACGCTGACAAGTTGCAAGTTTTTCCATTTCCCTAACGAATCTCCAGTTCTCTGGGCTTCAAAAAAAAATCTAATAGAGTTCGTTGACAGCAAAAAACTATTATTGGTATAAGAAAAAATAACCGTTTCAGTTTGGAAAAAAGAAAAATTTAATTTAAACAAAAATAGATGTTGAATAAACCACAGAACATTATTTCTTCATCATTTTAATTATTTCCTTTCAAAATAAGAATGTTTAAAGGGTTCAATTAATTAATATTGAATGTAGTATTTAACTAAACTGTATTTATAATTCATTTTGCTTTCGTAACTAAAATTCACCGAATTTTAAAAGGTATTTTCAAAACTTCATAATTCTTCAGTGTTCTCGTGTAGGCATTTAATTGGATTTACTTCTCATTTACCCCTTCCTTTGTGCACTATTTTTTAGCACCTGTTTTAGTTCATATTTTTTCCTGCATCCTGCATTTCATCCTGTCATTTATCCATCTCCCGCACTTTCGTCCTGGCAGGACGTTTGTATGTATATATCTAGCAAAAGTATTCCCTAACTCATTTCTAAATGCATTCCCTTTTTTTGACTATATATAGAAGCATCTGTGAAGATTGGCTAGTTGAGTGGACTTGCCAGCTGTGTAAAAATTTTTGGGAAAATTGAATTTCTGCATTTACTAATTTGGTGAATTTATTGTTCGTTTCATGATATTCCTTTTCGTTATATTCGCAAATTGTTTCAACGAAATTTACAGAGAAAAAATGTTCAATTTGAACAAAAATAAAACGTAAAAATAGAATCGTGTTTGTTAGAGTTGTAATATTTGCTTTAAGATTAAACCCATAAAACTACATTTTAAACAATATAATTATTTAAACATAAAATTTACAAAATATAGTAAATTAGTAAAAAATTGTAAAGAGTTTCTATGCATATTTAAGTTAAAATTCATATTACTTAATATTTAGGGCCCCAATTTTACCCTATTCGAATATTAAGTATACGCAAAGGAAAAGACAAATCTTTTTATAATAATATATTTATTACTAAATATTAAAAAAGTTTACCTAAACTTTAGGAACCTACACTAGAAGTAATATAGTTTTAAGGAATTCTAAGAAAAAATTAAAAATAATTGAAATATTTTTGCGTATACGTAATATTTAAATCACAAATTGTGACCATTTTAGATATTAAGTATACGTACAAATAAAGAGAAAAAAATACATTTTAAAAAATATGATAATAATATTATAATATGAATAAACCATTAAAACCTTAAATAATAAAAATAGTCTTAAGTTGGGAGCAAGAAACTATACAAATTTGTAAAGAACCAAACTTAGTGTCTGACTAAGTTATAAATATGAAAAATCCTTTTTTAATTAAAGCTAAAAAATTACCAAAAATTTTGATAATTGATACACTTTTCTTTTATAAATTGTTCCCGTATTTATTACAACTTTTTTTCAATACTTTTGTAAAAGCACTCACCCAGCAATTTGATAGAAATGAAGCTAAAAGTGGCTGCTGTCGTCGAAGCTGCTGCTGCTGCTGGGTTGTTGCTATTGATGTTACTGCTGCTGCTGGTTGTGTTGCTATTGGTCTTTCGGTTGATTTAGTTGTTATTGTAGAATTTGTTGTTAATTTTCCCAGTAATCGTTGTAGTTGTTGTTGTTGTTGTTGGAGCTGCAGCTGCAAACAGTCGGCGACCTTTTCGTTTTGGTAATGGAACAAACACAACGGAATCGTTGATGAAAGTTCCATAATTAATAGGAAAATGTAATTTGTTCGCTCTTCGCTTTGCTCCTTTGAGTGATTTTTAAATATATATTTTTTTGTATATTTTATTTAATTTATATTTTTTGGTTTTATTGACAATTTGCTTTGTTTAGAGTAGTTTAAGTTTTATTTGCTTTAGTTGCGTGCATTTAATTTGTGGCATTTAAGCTGAAACTGACTGGCCGCTGCCGCTGCTGTGGCATATTCATTGTTGTTGTTGTTGTTGTTGTTGTCGCTGATGAGGGCTGATGGCAGTGGCAAATTGATGAAGGAATTGCTTGATTGCTTGCTTGCTGGCTGCCTTCCGGACGACAACAGATTGATGTATTGATGTATCTGGGTATAGGATTGGAATTTAGCTGACATGGTTGCTGCTTGCTACAGATACGGATACAGATGCAGATGCAGATGCAGATGCAGATACAGATGCGGATACGGGTGCAGATGCAGAGACATGGATGCGAGATGAGTTGGGTTACGGTTTAGCATTATTGCGTGACTTTTATATATATATTTTCTATTTTATATATATTTTTTGTTATATATTTAATTTCCTTGTTTAATGGCTATGAACACATTGTTGCTGGCCGCCGCCGTTGGTTATTTGTTATTTGGCTTTTCCACGTGCTCTTTCTTTTTTTTAATTCATGTTTTCATTTATTTTTGTTTAACATTTTCTGAGTGCTTTTTGTTATGTTTAATATTTGCATATTGCCTTTATGTGGTGAGTGTAACGAAAAAACTTTTATTTAAATTGGATACGTTTTTTATTATTCTTATTATTATATCTGAGAGAGAGAGAGAGATAGAAAGAAAGGAAGAAAGAGAGAGAGAAGAGAAAGAAAGAGATGTGAATATTTACGTAGTTAAATGTTTATTGATATTAACCAAGCGGGGAATATGTATGTACTCTTCATTTCGTTTCATTTACTGCCACAGTTAATTTTCCACTTTTCCCAGGATATCTGATTGAAATTTTCCAACAAAATCAAAACCAAAACAAAAGTATAGGATACTTCTTTATCTCAATATATATTCATGGCCTGTTGCACTGCAGAAATTATGGCTGTAAATGTCCCAACGAACACCGAACTGTCACAGGCCATAAAAATTCAATTCACAGAACTGGGCGTGGGAGAAATAAGAAATAACAATTGCCTTGTCTGTGTCACGCCCCCTCAGTCCCCTCCATCCAATCGGGACGCGGTATTTCCCCCCCGAAAAATGCCGACAAAAACCCCCAACCAATACCCATTCCATTTCAAAAACGCCCATCACGTGCCACAATTTACGGTCAAAGTTTCGAGGGTCGCAACACTCGCAAAACTGTTGCGAGACTGCCAACTAAACATTAGTTTAATGGCAGTATCTTCCTCTGGACCCTGGCCACCTTCAAATACCCGGAGAGTACCCCCGAGAGCACCCCTTTTCCTGCCACCCATCGATAACTATAAGTACTCCTGTTTGGATAGCCAGGCGGCAGCGGCGGCGTTCAAAGTTTGACAAAAGTCACTTAAAGCCGCCACAGCAGCCATTTCGAATATCCGTTATGAGAACCGAACCGAACACAGGCCAAACTAGAAAACTACAAAAAAAAAAAATAGTCGTAAAAAAATAATACAAAAAAAAGGGAAGAATAAAAAAAGAATGAATGCAAAGACGGCAATGAAATGAAAAGAAAGCATCTGAACCGGAAAAGAAGAACGAAAGAATATTGAAGAGTTTCAAACTGAAGCTACTCGAAAGGAGAGTGTCCCTCGAGTAAGGGAGTTCCCAGGCAAAAACTTTGTTTTGTTTTGTTTTCTTTACTTTTTTGTTGTACTTTTTCCCATAAATCAATCAGGTATCGATGGCCTTAAAATTAGATAACATCGCAGACTGTGATATATATGTCCCAGAAGGTTGTATTTTTTAAACTTGCTACAAGGTATTATTTTGTAGTCTTGAATAATAATAATCAATATTTGCAAATAATATTAAATAGAATGTATTCTTTTATATATTTCTTGAAGCATTCTTTAGCATAGAAACTTTTTTATAAGGATTTTTACTTCATTCATAATTTTTATAATTTTTTTATTTATAAATAAAAATAAATAATTAATCAAAGAGAGAATTTTTGTTATTTATTTTTCATTTGAAACTCATAACAAACCTTTTTCTTTAGAGTTAAATACAATTTTAAGCTAAAATCTTTCTCCAAAATCATAAAACATATTTAAATAGCAAATAAACAAGTAAACAAAACATTTAAGACAGCAATTAAATAGAGCTTTGGCATGAAAAACGATACATTAATCCCTGAAGATCTGTCCTAATGAAATTTTACTACTTTTACTGCAGCAACTTGCCGAAAAGACCCCCCCTAATCCCTGTTAACTGTTTCTACTTTTCTCTACCACTTTTCCCCTAGCAAAAAAAATACACCTTAGACCTGGCGAGTTCCATCAACTTAATCTACCCGAAATAATACCCTGGGGGACTCAGGCAGGACGAGAAGGAGCTGGTAAAAATGATAAAAAGAGTTGAGCCACTGACCAAGAGACACCAAAAAAGAATACAAACAAAAAAGAATACAAACAAACAACAAAAAAATACAACAAAAACGAATCCCAGTCACTCAGCTAGTTGGGCTTTTGTTGCTGGTTATCCTGTCGCTTTTGGTGATGCCGCTGCTGCTCCTGGCGCTGCTCCTGTTGTTGGTAGACAACGTTGTTATTTATGACAATTTCATTGTCTTGTCCACTTGCTGCCCTTTTTATTTCCGTCTTTGCCTTTTGCTTATTTACTACCATCGCACACACACACACACACGCACACTCGCTCACACATATAGCCCACAGGATGTTCTCTCTCGCTTTGTGTAGCACACTTTTGTGCGCGCGGTGTTATCAAACGTTTTCCGCGCTGTTACTCTTAGGATTCGGTGTATTTTTTTCCCCCCTCTCCTCCTCCTCCTCACCGTACTAGGACATCTTTTTAAACAGCTCCATCGGTGTGTGTCCTGTCTGCATGAGTGTGTATGTGTATGTGTGTGTTTGCGGCTGTTATCAGTGGCACAGGACTCATCAGGATCCATTGATGGAAAGTTTGAGTGAGTTTTCCGAGCTCTGAGTCAAAGAGAGACAGCTGCTCGACCCGGACTCTGACTCCGACTCGGACTCGGTTTTTGGGACTCAACTTCTGTTTACACTTGGAAGAGCACGCCAAGCGGAGTCCTGCCAATTGTTGCAAGCCCTTTGTTGTTGTCTTGCGGGTGAAAGCTTGCTGAAAACCCGTACACACACACACCCGAATATTTATGTATAACCAATTCGAGGTCCTTTCGGTTCTTTTACTTTCTTTCTTTCTTTCTTTTTTTTTGGCAAGCATTTGTTCAAAAATCTATGAAGCTTCTGCTCGGGCAAAAGTGGCTTAGGAATTTATTTAATTAACCCCAGACTGCCGAGGAAAAGCAAGCGCCACAGCAGCAGCAGCTTTCCCCCTTTTATTTTTGGATTTTTTTTTTCTGTATGACAGCAAAATTGTCCTTTAAGTGTTTTATGAGTGCGGCATGATTTCAAATGATTTCTATTTCTGTGTGGTGTCTCTCTGCTCAGCTATTTTCCCTTTTTTTTACGTTTGTTGTCGTTATGTGCTCCAGTTCCCACGCACACGTACGTATACGTATGTACACGGAAAGAGATTATTTTGGGGTTAAAAATATATGTTTTTCTAAGAAGGAATAATGTTGTTTTAAAGAAAATGTTTGCTTTGATGTATAGAAATATTGAAAACATTTAAGGAAAGGCTTAAAAAGCTTTGCTATAAAGGAAAACCTTTTGGTTATTGATTATTGGAGTAATTTATAAATTTATTTTAAAAAATTATATTTTAAAAACTTTGTTGTTTAATTACTATTTTTATTTATAAGACTACGTTTAATTGATTTCTTTCTGTGTAGACAAGGGTATATACGCAAACGTAACAATGGCTGGAAAAATAAAAAGCAAAAAAAAAAGGGAAAATACTGGCAGAAAGCAGAAGTAAACTTGCAACTTGTTTGCGCTTTCCCTGGCTGCTTTTCTCTTTTTTTTTTTTTGCTGACTGCCTGCTGATTAGAAATGCTTTTGATGTATGTATGATGAAAATCTGCGGCTTTTCCACTGCGGCAAGTGCAGCAACCTGATACGTAGACGTAATGAGCAAATTAAAAAACTTTCCTACCTTTTTGTTTGCCGATTGAAACTTGGACAACGGATGAATTTGTCGAGATCTAAAGTTCAGATTAAAATAATTGCTTTGGGAAATAAGCAATTTAGATTGTTTTTCAACAAGAATAACAGGCTAATCTAAGAGAGAATTTATATAATTTGCAACTGTAAAAAGTGTAATGAAATATTCTGTCTTTCTTTATTTATTTATATAACTTCCTATAAATTCATATCTCTCCTGTTGCAGATTTTGGCTAAATAAAATCTCCAAATAATAAAAATCCAACAGCATTTTTCTTCTGGCTGTATAAAATTTAATAAAGTAAATTTTCCACGCTAGGGAAAAATGTAATTACCTCCAGGAATATGCATATTATTTTACAACATACTTTGTGGTAAACTAAACAATTTAGGCTTTACACCTGCAGATGTTTTTTTCGCACTGTCCATAAACTATTTTCCTTCACCGCCCACAAACATTTTCAACTTTTATTAATTGCTTTGCCACCACCATCTCACATTTCAGTTTGGAATAAATAAAAATGGGAAGTTTATGCGAATAATTCTCCGTTTTATTCATACTAACTTTGCTTTTAAGGATCGGTTGCCACACTCCTTGGGATTGAGCAGGTTTATACTTTATGCATTCCCTCATGGCTTCGTATATCTTTCTTTTTTTTTTTGTATTTTTTGTGTGCGAGTCCTGTGAGACTTTGAGCGTGGCCTTCACCCCCACACCCGCACTATCAATCCCAATGCCTACCCCACTTTACCTCCCTTCCTTTTTATTTGGTCCTGCACTGGGATTAGGAAGAGATTTTAGTAAAATCATTTTACACAAAATTAAGAGTGAATTATGAACCATAAATCCATAAATTCAAATAGTTATTACTTGTATTCCTAACTTTTCTTCTGTAATTAAAAGTACATTTTAAATTAATTATTAAATGTTTTTAGTGTAGTTCTTATAATCTTTGAGATAAAAATGTTTCAAGGACAGACAGACATGTCTAAATCAACTCGCCTGGTGAAGCTGGTGTACCGCTACATTAGGTTAGGTTACTTCAGATTAAAAAATCACACCAACAAACATTTCATTGCCTACTTTTAGACACCTTATTAAACGATTCCAAAGAATTGCAACGACTCTCCCTGAACTATAAACCCCATTGTGGCGTTGTAAACTTTAACTATAGTTTTATTCCCAGTGTATCCTTTGCATGCGTTAAACCAAAAAGTTGTAAATCTTCCAACTTACGTTTAGTGCAACAAAGTCGCGTTTTCATATGATGAACATAAAAGAGTGAGCAACAAAAACAACACAAACAAAAAAATGAAACTTTACTCACACATGCAGGCGGAGAAAGTGTAGAAAGTAAAAGGGAGGAAGAGGCAGGCAGGGAGATAGCCAGAGAGGCGGAGAGTTAAAGAGGCTGAGGGCAGGCAGAGAATGAGAGAGAGAGAGAGAGAGCGGCGGCGGCGGGTAACGGTTAAGTTAGTGCCAAGGAGAAGAAAAAAGCGCCGAGCTCAACAGAATTCCATGCTGGCGACGAAGATGTTGTTAAAATAAAATAGAAGCGAAGGCGAACGCAGGACGACGGGCAATAAAAAGTGCGTAAGGAGGAAAATAGAAAATGACAGAGAGAGTAAGCGAGCCAGAGGAATACTGCGAAAAAGAGGGCGAAGGGCAGGCAGGCAGTAACAACAACAACAACAACAACGATGACGATGTCGAAATTAATACGAAGGAATCACATTAAAACTTCCACAAGGAGCCAGAAACAAGGAGCAGGCACAAGGCACAGCGGCGGGCCGAGCCGGGCCCGGCTGACTCCTTGAAGCTCTCGCCAGACGACGAAGCTTTCGGTTGGGTTAAAGACGAAACATATTGTGCGTAGACGCCAGCGAAAAGGACGAACAGGACGCACACCAACACAACCACCGCCACCATCACCCACACACAGACAACGTGTTTAGGTTTAAGTGTTTTGCTGCTGCAGGTTGATGACGGGGGTTGGATTCGGGATTTCGGGATTCGGAATTTTGGATTCTCGCAGACAGATAGACACGCACACACACACACACAGAAGCAGTCGCTAAGCGGAGCAATTCCAACAACTCCACTGTGTGTGTGTGTGGGTGTGTGTGGGTGTGTTTGTGTCTGCTTAGAATAAAGGTATACACGCACACCACGTTTTTCCATTTCGGCTCTTTATTATGTCTACTCAAATGCTAAATCGAACAGGACGATAAAAGGGGGGGACCGAGGACGAAAGCGAAAGCGAAATGTAGGCAAGGCGAGAGGCCAACTAGCGAAGGACAATAACATCTGAGACAGTCGCAATCGGAGTAATCATCATAAACAACACTGAGGCAGGTCGAACTCCACAGAAGCAAAATTTATTGATATTGGTATTCCTTTCTGCCCAAAACGAAAAAAACAGCTCAATCTGGGCAATATATATTTATTTAAATATTAAAATTAAAAGGAACTGAGAATGGAGTATTATTTATTTATCTGAAAAACATTTAGGAAATGTATAATAAAGTTGAAAAACCCTGTGTATAAGATATAGCTTTTAAATCTAAAAAGTAATTTAAATAATAATCTTCAAAAAATATATTCAAAAGAAATTAATTTAATTTAAGAATAAGAGACACTTAGACACTTTTGTAATTGATTTCAAATCTATATCAATTTTAGTACTCCAAAAATAACAACTAATAAAATAAAACACATTACATAATACCTCACATTCACAGACCAATAAATCCCCTAAAATTCCACATATATTTATTTATTTATGACGAATAATGTTCACCTTTTCTCTCTCTTTACTTTATTTAACAATCGATTACATCCATTTATTTATTAAATATACTGCTAGAGGGTTGAAACATAAATGTAAAATAAAACAAGAAGCTACTAGAATTTTCTAAATGGATTTAACTATTGCCCTGAAGCTAGTCAAAAATGGTTTTGGTTCAGTTCAATTTGAAATATATATTTAAGAAATATAAAACATAAATATTCTTTATTAATTTGTAACATAAATAACCAACTTTATATCGATGTCTCAGTTAGCTGAATATAATAATGAAAATGATTATTAAGCAACCAGGCATAAATAGGATTTGTATTTCATTCCATCAAAGCCAGAGATTACTTATTAGGACATCGTCCTGCCATTTAATAAATTGGGTAATAAATTTGATTCGTTAATTAACTTATGTATGTAAGTTATTAGCTCGATTCTTGACAAATTCAATGCCATTTGTTGAGCACAAAACTAGTGAGCTTAATTGAATGATATATATCTTCAGTACCTGAGTGAATAAGAGTTTATAAAGTGAGGCAAATTCTTATAGATTTTCTTAAGAGAAAACTACTTTTTTAAAAAAGATAAAACTACTTTTATCTGACTCAATAATATTTAAAGAAAATCAAAGAGTAATAGAGAACCTCTTTTAATAATATTTGACAGAATGCCAGTAAATAGGACAGCAGCCTTAATCAGCTTTTCTTGTGAACTTTCACCCTGTGGGATTCTTTTAGCCAAGAGACCTTTAACAGGCTTAAAGCCGTTTGCCTCGCCTTTTCCCGCTAAAGACGCCTCCTTTGGAAACATGAAACCAAGGATGTGGAAGGAAGCAAGGATCCCTCCATCCTCGAATAACTATCGATGGGCTGTGCGGCCCAATTTTTAAACTACATGCCCTAAAATGTGAACTAGGCGTAGTCAAGCAAAATGATTGATGAAAAATCTGCGTGTGTACACAACTTGCCACTCAACACCACACACACACACAGACACATGGCTACGCACACACAGAGAGAGAGACGCACATATACATGACCACTTACGCCCACTTAGACACGCCGCGTTCTGGTTGCTTTTTGTATTTTTTTTGTTCCTTCTTTGGAACGAGCATGTGTATGTGTGTGTGTGTGTGTGTGTGTGGCAGTTGTTAGTTTGGCAGCAAAAGTTTTCTTCCCTTTTTTGCCAAATTGAATGATAAGGAGGCTAAGGGGAGCCGTGAAGGATGTGAGAGGAAATGACTAAAAGAAAAGTTTTTCTTCTTTTTTTCGCCCCCGAAACTGATTGATAGCAGTGCAAATGTTAATTGCATAAGGAAAACAAGAGGGGGAAAATCAGAAAATTACCAACCACAAAACTGCAATTTTATATCAGACAGAATGAGAGAGAAAGCAAGAGAGAGAAAGAGCGAGAAACAATGAATGAGCAATTTAAGTTGTGTACAATTAAATTTTAATTATCGCAGCAACAACGCAGCTGCTGGTGTTTTTCCCCCGAAACAAAAAGCCACAAAAATGTGCTTTTGAAATTGCAATGAAATCGCGCTTAAGTGGGATTCCAATAAAACAATCCGTCAAAAAAGCTTACTTTAACCAAAAAAAATAAATAAAAGGAAAACCAAAATGAAAAAGGAAAGAATGAAGCGAAGGAAAAGCCAGGCGAAAAAAAAATTGTGCAAGCAAGTGGAACTAAGGGAGACGAGGGAAATCGCCTGGGATTTCCCTCAGCCAGCCTGGGAAAATTGCTTCGATTCGTGGCGAGATAACTGTCAGAAGCAACAGTTTATAAGCCAGAAATACACTGCACACTGCACATCTTCGTTTTGGCCCAAACTTTATGTCTTGCTGCCAAGAATTTCGCTTATTTTGGCATTTTATCGCCGAGCTTATTCAATAATTTCCTTTTTCTGTGGCCACAAGCCACAAAACGAAATGAAATTTAACAAGCAAACTGAAAACAAACGAAAGGAACAAAAAAAAACACATACACATATTTTTGGAATAACAAAACCCAGTCTGTGGTTTACATCTCTCAGTTTTTCTTTTGGAAATACCCAAATTGTACGAACAATTCCCCAATCGGAGGCGGGCAGGACGGGACGACACAAGGATGTGGAACAGGCGCAACAATTATACGAGATGTTGAGTGGGGAAAATCGTAGCATACTTTTAAGCTGTTGCACCACACAGCGCGAGTGCATTGGTTTTGTTCGGGGAAACAGAAAACAGAAAACAGAAAACGGTGAACGGTAAACGGAAAACGAACGGAAAAGCAAAAGTGGAAAAGTGGAATAAGGCAGCAGAGAGAAAAGGTGTGGAAGCAACAATTTAATTTTAATTTTTTGCTCGTTTCTGTGTGTGTTTACCTTGATTCGTTTAAGCAAACATTTTTAATTGCATTCGATTTAATTCAATTCTTGTTTAGTGCCATTTTAAGCTGAATTTTATTGCTGCTTGTGGTTTATATGTATTTAATTTTATTTTATTTCTTTCTTGTTGTTGTTGTTGATGAACACACACACGCACTGACACTTACACACACACACTGTGATACGCGCGGGAGCTGCCGCAAAGGAGTCGATTTTCTTTTTTTGGAAGTAAATAGGAGTTTCTGCACGCACTCGACGCTCCTTTGTTTGTTTGCTGTTGAATCTACAACTCCGGCTCCTCCTACTCCGCCTCCTCGATTGGATTTGGGGTTCAGTTAAGTTCACAGTTCGATTTCGACTTTGATTTCAAGGGACTTCCCCGCTAATTTCCCTCTCTGCACAGGCACATGCACAGTCACAGTCACAGGCAGCTGGACTTAACGGTACACACAGCACACGCCGAGGCAGGCAAATGCAAATGGCGGCAGCGTCCGGAGAAAGTGCGTCCTGTCTGGTTGTACCCTAACGACTTAATGCGCTCAACGCAGCTTTTCACACGGCCATGGACCACGACGAGCCACGCAGCATCCACAATCGCTCAATCCGAAGCGGAAAAGCGGAAAACGAAGCTTCCAGCCGAGCGCCAACGAACGCGAGCATCTTGAGTGAGTTTTCCCACCCGCCGAGTGAGTGTCCATGGCCCGTGTATGCGCCCTGTTCTCCTCTCGGCCTCTCGCCACTCCCACTCACAGCGAGTGAAAGCTGTGCCTGGAATGTTTACAGTCGAGTGACGAGCAACAGTGAGCGTGGGCAGCAGCTGTAGAAAGCAGCAGGCAGGCATTCCTGTCAATGGTCAATGTCTCTATACCTGCAAAAATAATGGACATTGAAACGGACACAGTGCCCAGGCACTCAGAAAATCGTTCGTGTAATTATGAGATATATTTAGGAATTATAACAATTCTTTAAAGGTTTATAAAGTAATGAGAAGCATCAATCTTTTTACAAGATTGATTTAGGCTAAAAGCCTTTAAAAGCATCGTTTGTTTACGGATTATAAAGGTAAGTTTTCGGCATTGTTCACTTTAGAAAACTTATAGATATCTTTGATCAATATTATTTGATCTAAATAATGATGACTTTAGAAAGATGCTGAGTAGTTCATCTAGAAGGATGGTGAAACCGATAATACAAATAATTTAAGTTTTTAGAAGGCCCACTCAGCATCTTTCTTCTTACTAGACCTGGAAATCGATTTAAAATCGATTTTTTCAAACAATGTCATCGAAAGCTCAGATTCTATTATCAATTTATTTATTTAATGTTTATATCTGCAAAATGGTGGTGACATTAAAAATTTTAGAATTTAAAAAGAACATAAAATAATTTTACAAAATCAAATAGAATTATTTAAACTAAAGATTAAAACCACTTAATCTAAACACTAAGTAATTTCTTTCAGTGCAGTCATCCCCGCTGACGAACCCTAATTAATGAGCGACAAGTGTGCCAGACACGGGGCTTCAAGGAGCCGAACTCTCGGATGAAGCTTTAGTTGATGACTGTCTAATATTTTAGTGACTAGGAGACAGGACAGGCGACAGCTGCACCGATTTATAAAGGACGCACCCAGAGAAATTAAAGCTAGCAGCGTCAGACAGTGGGCCATATTCAACCATAAGAAACACCAATCATTTTTGACCTTGAAAAGAATAGCACAGATTATACGATTGCCCCACTGTGCGCATGCATGGGCTTATTGGAAGGGCAGCTTACGGAGCATGAATTATAGAAACCAATAAAATTAAGTGCATTAATTTGTATTGTTGCTCGTCCCAAATGGAACTTGGCAGTGCCAAAGCCAAGGGCAAAATAATCAAAACTGGCAAAAACGGTAACAGGATTATATTTGATGCATGCAACACACACTTTTGTGTGCGGCTGCAGCTGCACAAGCATTTAAATGCCGCCGGGGCAGCTTACATTTATTCAGATGTCTCAGTGTGTGTGTGTGTGTGTGTGTTTGGGCCATCATCCAAAATGGAATGCACAATAATAGCCTTCCTTTGATTGCATTAATTGGCCTTTAAACGGATTAACCGAAATGTAGGAATGTTAAGAGGGTAACCGAATTGCACTTAATGCTAAAAACTTATTAAAATTAATTAAAAATATATTAAATAAGTGCTAAAAATAATGATATCAAGTTTTATTACTTAGAGAAGTAAGATATTGAAGCTGATAAAGAACAGAATTCTTAAATTAGGCAATTTTCCTAAGCACAAAGTTAGAACTTTAAGTAAATAAATAAAGAGGCTTCCCTCGATTTATTAAGGCTACCTAAAAACCTATCATTTATCTGGCTAGTGTAAATTCGCACATTGTTTATTTTAATTTGTTCAAAAACTACGCGCACTATCGGTATATCGATATCGATAACAAATGTAAATGTGATCGAATGTTCCCTTTCTATTTTCGGTATTTAGGCAGGCGGTGTGTGAATGTCATACTGAAAAAGCCGGCGTGGTATATTTTAACTATCTTTCTTCCGGTCACATTGTCAGCAAGTCGTGCGAATTTTTTGGAAAGAAAAAAAATGCCGAACGAAAATCAAATCGACTTATCCGGTGATGGCGGCGTCTTAAAAGAGATCCTGCGCGAGGGCCAGGGCACGGAGACGCCGCACACTGGCTGCACGGTGTCGCTGCACTACACCGGTCGCTTGGTGGATGGCACCGAGTTCGATTCAAGCGTCTCCCGCGAGCCCTTCGAGTTTGCGCTCGGCAAAGGTGAGTGAGAAAATGGCTTCAAATTGGCAGCTTCTGGAAGCTTCGAACTCTCTATGGTTTTTCTTTGCGCTTATCCCATTTTTAAGGCAATGTGATCAAGGCCTTTGACATGGGGGTGGCCACCATGAAGCGCGGCGAGCGCTGCTTCCTCACGTGTGCCTCGAATTATGCCTACGGGGCTGCCGGCAGCCCACCAACCATTCCGCCAGATGCTACTCTGATCTTTGAGGTATGTAAAGTCCTATCTATTGAGGAAGCAACTATGAAAAATTGTTATCAGTATTTTAAAATTCATTTTTCATTGATTTTCCAAACGATTAACTTGGATTTGTTCAGAATAATCTAGAACAAAAGTTTATATTCTTTTTCCTATTTGCAGCTGGAAATGCTCAATTGGAAGGGCGAGGACTTGAGTCCCAATCAGGATGGCAGCATTGATCGCACCATTCTGGAGGCCAGCGATAAGAAGCGGTCACCCAGCGATGGTGCCTTTGTCAAGGGTAAGTTTTATCAAAATTCTGTGGTTTACTATAATCTCATGTGGTTTTCTTAAAAACTTATACTTAGCTCACATATCTGGCACTTTCGAGGACCGTGTGTTTGAGGAACGCGATGTTGAGTTCGATTATGGTGAGGGCAGTGCCATTGGCATTATCGAGGGTGTGGAGATTGCCCTCGAAAAGATGAACATAGGCGAGACTTCGAAGTAAGAAAACTAAGAGAGAAGGGAAACCCACCCCATCAACATCTTTAAAAATCCTTTCTTCGCCTCCATTTAGACTTAAAATCCAGTCAAAGTATGCCTTTGGCGACAAGGGAAGCGAGGAATTCAAGATCCCACCAAACTCTACCGTGGAATATACTGTAAAGCTTATCGACTGCGGCAAGAAGCTGGAGGAGTGGAAGCTGAGCGATGAAGAGCGTCTGGCCGAGGCCAAGGCATACAAGGAGAAGGGCACCAACTACTTCAAGAAGGAGAATTGGGCACTGGCCATCAAGATGTACAACAAGTGCAAGGATCTTTTGCCCACAAATGCCGATACCAACGAGGAGGTGAAGAAGGTCAAGATTGCCACGCACAGCAACATTGCGCTGTGCCACCAAAAGTCCAACGATCACTTTGAAGCCAAGCAGGAGGTGTGTTAAAACGATATTAGACTTTGAAATTTATATATTAATTCGGAATTTGTTTGAATTTTTCGTAGTGCAACGCTGTTCTGGCTCTGGATGCGAACAATGTGAAGGCCCTCTATCGTCGCGGTCAGTGCAACCAGACCATCAATGAGCTGGATGAAGCTCTAGAAGATTTCCAAAAGGTAAATATAAATTATTTACTACTTAAGAAGTTTATTTAATCATTATTTTTTTAGGTTATCCAACTGGAACCGAATAATAAGGCCGCTGCCAACCAGGTTATCATCTGCAAGCAAAAGATCAAGGAGACCAAGACCAAGGAGAAGAAGCTCTATGCCAACATGTTCACCAAGCTGGCTGCCAACGATAAAGAGGTATTGCCGACTCCCATAACCACTGAATAGAAAACAAAAAACAAAAAACAAAAAAACCAAATAAAGTACAACATTCTCATCTCTCTCATCTCGTTGCGTCGTATATCCTTCCATTTGTTAGGACGAACCGCTGCGCGAAACCGACGTGCTGAGCAAGTGCGGCGAGTGGTCTGAAGAGGATGCCAAACGCGAGGCTGAGCTCACGCTAGAGCGCGACAATATAATCATGATCTGAAGCGGATCATCGTCTTAGTGCTTTAATTATTAATATTATTATTACTAAAATACCGCAGGGCTTATAGACCCGCATCGAAAATCCAGTAAATGTAATGAAGAAATAATGCTTATTATACGAAATACATAAATAAAACGCTTTGAGTGCTAAGTAGACGTGGTCAAGTACCTTTCGGCAGCAGCTGAAAGCTGGCTCTCGTCTCCCTGTCCCGCAGCCATAGTGGCGATGTGGGCACCTGGGCCTTCACATACTCGGAGGCCTTGAAACAGTAACCGGAACAGAATTTCTTGCGCTCTGTGAGATCGTACACTTTGTTTTTGGATGCGCTAATGGCATACTTTTGCTTGGGGACCCTGAAAGAGATATGTTTTGATCAAACTGAATCCTTTGGGTGATGCCAATCAAATCCCTTACTTCTCTAAGATATTGGAGCACAGCGGATAGCCGCATAGTTTGTTTATATCCCGCTCATCCACGACATCTGCATAATTTGAGGGACCAATCTCCCAGAGCTGCAGTTAAAGGCAATGAAAACATTGCTAATACCATTTGTGTTGCTTTTAATTTGCATTATTTTTTACCAGAGACAGGAACTCGGCCTCCGGTATTCCCGGCTCCATGAGCCGCACCACAACAGCATGGGCCCGCGCCAAGGCCGCCCGTTTCTTCACCACCGCCGCTATGAGCTGTTGCCTGCAATGCAAATGCGTATAAGTAATTGAATATTTATGTATTGTAATTAGACCTCAGTTGCTCGCCCTTTTCCGTCGTCATTTCCTTTGGTTTTTTGCAATTTTAATTTAACAACAATTGCGTCGATAGAGGTGCAACTATTTCGATAAATATTAGCGATGGGCGCAAGCCGGCAGCAGGGGTGTTCTTTGAATCTTAATCAGCTGTTTGCTCTCAACTGTTTGGTATATTTAAGCGTTTGAACGACGGGCTTACTATTTTGCAATAAACAAATAACAAAATAAGAAATAATTTTATTCTTTTTGATATAAAAGTATGCCAATACTCGTTCTGCAAGATGGAAAAGCAATTCAAGGAAGAGAAAGCCATCCTAAAGGAAGAAATCTTCGAAATATCATATTACGATAGCATAAACCAAGAAATGGGACCTCCTAAAGTGAAAACAGAAGAAGTCAAAGAGGATTTTATAGAGACTCAAGAATTAAAAGATGACGATTTTCACGATCAAGTGCACGTGAAGAACGAGCCAATTGAGGAAGATCACAATTCTCTTTCTGTTTATGAAATCAGTGAGTGCGACATCCAAGTAAAATGTGAGGAATTCGAAGATAATTCGAAACCAACAAATGATTGCTGTGATTATAAAAATGCTGAAACCGAGGACGAATATCCAGTGAGAGCTCCAAAAATAGCATACAACTGTCCCCACTGCCAGAAGATATTCGAACATAAGGGCCACTTTGAGGGTCACATCCGGACCCACACCGGGGAACGACCCTTTAAGTGTTCCTACTGCGAGAAGTCCTTTTCACAATTGGGAAATCTTCAACTGCACACTCGGACCCACACTCTTGAGCGACCCTACAAGTGTTCTCAGTGCGAAGAGAGTTTTTCGCGGAACGGACATCTTCAGCGACACATGCTGTCCCACACAGGAGAACGTCCTTACAAGTGTTCCGACTGCCCGAAAGCTTTCTTGACTATCGGAGACCTTAACCGGCACAACCGCAAGCACACAGGAGAACGACCCTACAAGTGTTCCCATTGCCAGGAGGCATTTTCCCTAAGTCAGAGTCTTCAGCTACACATCCTGTCGCACACAGGAGAACGTCCTTACCAGTGTTTCGAGTGTCCAAAGTCCTTTTTGATAAGCGGAGATCTAAAGCGACACATGCGGATACACACGGGAGAGCGACCTTTCAAGTGTTCCCACTGTCAGGAGACTTTCTCACTGAAGCATCACCTGCAGCTGCACACTCGAACACACACAGGAGAGAGACCCTTCCAGTGTTCGCAGTGCGAGAAGTCCTTTTCGTTAAAGCAAACGCTTACGCGTCACATTCAGACGCACAAAAAAACGACAACATAATCTGAATGGCTGAGAACATATTAAGATCTTAATAGTCATTACAGTTCCCAATGATTGAAGACTGTTTTTCTGTAAATTGTTATTATTTAAAAACCTTAGAACCCAAAACAAACACTTATTTTAATAATTTTTGGTAACTTGACCGTCTACCAAATATTTTATGCCCATAATGTACACTATTCAAAATGTACTAAATACCAATAATTGTTATTAATTTACCGATTAAATTATATATTCGAAAAGTACATGTCTTTCTCATTTGATGTTGATTTGTCAGACAGGATAAAAAGTAAAATAACAATAAAAATTATTAAAACGTCTCCTAGATCCCATTCAATCCCATTATTAAATTTTTTTTGAACCAGAATACCCCTTATTCTTAGCTTCTTGGTATATTTCAACATTCAAGTGGCGGGCACACTTTTTTGCAATCAGCAAAAAAAAATAATATAAATAATAAACAATAACAATGATTTAATGAAAAATTAAATTAACACTAAGGAAATGTAAGGTACACCTTTTAAATAAAATGTGGTATTGATTGTGACATTTCAGAACTAACTGCCTGGATTGCTGGCATCGAAGATGGAAAGCTTTTTCAGGGAAGAGATGCGCCTGCTGAATGAGGAAATCCGCATGAGCAGGATTCATGTGAATACAGAAGAAAACAATGAAGATTATATGGAAAATACAGAATCAATAAGTTCCGAGCATTATGTTCAGGTGAAGAACGAGCCCCTTGAGGAAGACACAACAGAGGACGATCCCCTCCAGCTTTTCGACTTCGAAATCGATGACATCCAAGTGAAATACGAAGATTTCGAAGATAATTCGCATCAAAGTGATGATTACTGTGATGATGGTGAGGATAAAAGCATTGAGAAACATCCCGTAAATGATGATCCCATCAGATACGAGTGCTCGCACTGCGAGAAGGTATTTGTACGTAAAGCAAATTTGAAGGAACACTTACGAACACACACCGGGGAACGACCCTACAAGTGTTCCTACTGCCATAAGTCCTTTTTACGTGAAACAAATTTAAATGAACACATACGAACCCACACCGGGGAGCGACCTTACAAGTGTCCTTACTGCCCCAAGACGTTTACACATCAACAGAATCTAAAGCCGCACATGAAGACCCACACAGGAGAACGTCCTCACAAGTGCTCCGTCTGCTCAAAATCATTTGTGATAACCTATCACCTTAAGCAGCACATGCTGAAGCACACGGGACAACGTCCTTACAAGTGTTCCGACTGCCCAAAGACTTTTGTGACAAGGAAGCAGCTCAAGGAACACATGCAGACACACACAGGAGAAAGACCCTTCAAGTGTACCCACTGCCAAAAGTCGTTTGCACGTAAAACAAATTTGAAGGAACACATACGAACCCACACCGGGGAACGACCCTACAAGTGTTCCTACTGCCCAAAATCCTTTACACATCAACAGAATCTAAAGCCTCACATGCTGCTCCACACTGGAAATCGTCCTTACAAGTGCTCCGTCTGCCCAAAGTCCTTTGTGATAACAAGTCACCTCAAGCAACACATGCTGACACACACGGGAGAACGTCCTTACAAGTGTTCCGACTGCCCAAAGACGTTTACGGCAAGCGCACAACTTCAGGAACACATGCCAATACACACAGGAGAACGACCTTATGAGTGTTCCCAGTGCCAGAAGACTTTTTTACGAAAAAGCCATCTTATAATTCACGCGCAGACCCACGGAGACCGTTCTTACAAGTGTTCCCAGTGCCCAAAGTATTTTGTGGCTGAGCACCTAAAACGACACATGCTGACACACACAAGAGAAAGGTCCTTCAAGTGTTCGGAATGTCAGAAAACTTACGCGACAATCGGAGAACTTAATCGACATATGCAGACACACTCAAATGAACGTCCTTACAAGTGTTCCTACTGCGATAAGTCGTTTACATATAAACACAATCTGAAGCCTCACCTCATGCTCCACACCGGAGATCGTCCTCACAAGTGTTCCCTCTGTCCAAAGACTTTTGTGTTAACGCATCACCTAAAGCAACATCTGAAGACACACACGGATGAAAGTGCTTACAAGTGATCCCGAAGTCTTAGGTGTCAAGTCAAGGGTTGAAAAATTATATCCAATCCAAAGCGAATACACACAGGAAAGAAAAACGGATCTAAAAAGAAGGTTGGATTATTTAACCTTCAACCATCACTTTACCATCAACAAAGTGTAATATTTGCATTATGGGTGCACACACCTTCGATAACGATACTTTGACAATTTTTCTCTCACGCGGAGGGGTCACACTGTTATCGTAAATTGTAAACAGAAAATAAAGTTGATTTTGAAAAATGGTTTGCGAGAAGTGCGAGGCGAAATTGTCAAAAGTATCTGCCCCAAACCCTTGGCGGACGAGCACTGCGCCCGCTGGTGGGCGAAAAATCAACGAAAACAAAGCGCTATCATCGGCACGCGAGCGATACAATCCCATAGGCACCACTTTGGCACCTTGCCGGTGAGCATCTGCAGAAGCTACATATTTATGAAAAACCTCTTTAAAGTACTCTCTACTAGGATATGCCGGCAAAAGGTGCACCAGATGGGCGCCCACTACTGCCAGGCGTGTGCATACAAGAAGGCCATTTGCGCCATGTGCGGCAAGAAGATCCTGAACACCAAGAACTACAAGCAGAGCTCAACGTGATGTCTTTTATCAAAGGATACGCTTAAGCCTAACCTAGCCATAGACAACCGAATTATAATAATAACAATATTAATAAAAATAATAGTAAGCACAGATTTACATAGATTATGCCTCTGTTGTAGCCGTCTTTTCGCGCTGCTCCCGACGCCGCTTGGCGTTCTGGATTTGAGTGGAGTAACTGAGGGCATCCTTGTCGAACTCCAGCGGCATGATACCCAAATCACCACAATAACGATTCTTGGCAATCTGCAGGTACTTCTTACCCCTCACCGACGTTAATCTCTTGTCCTGGATGATGAGCACGTTGTCCGCCTCCTGTGTGGCCTTGGCCGTTCCGAAAACCGAACTGGTGGTCAGCTCATCCTCCTGCCGCTCTTTGCGCGGATGCATGACCAGCGTAACATGAACGTTGTGCTTGGTGGCGAAGCCCCGAAAGGCAGCTATTATCGCATCCTGCTCCCAGAACTTGTCGCCGCGATACGTGGACACGCCCATCATGAATTGCAGGTTGTCGATAATCACATGCATCACGTCGTGCACATAGGATGCGTGCTCGATGGCCTCCAGCACTGGTTTGAGCGGCTGCTGGCCATGAAAGGTCATAAAGTAGAGTGGCAGGCGTTCAAATTCCTCGGCCCAGTGATTAAACTCCTGAAGTCTGTCGTCCAAGGGATATCCAACATATTGACGTAACAGTGTGGCCGCCAAGCGGGTGTTACGGATCTCAAAGGATCCCCACAACGTGCTCACGCCCTGCATGGCCAGGTCAAGGGAGTACTCGCTCATAAAGGTCGTCTTGCCACTGCCCGTCGGCCCAGTCAGTATGGTTAACTCGCCTCTCCTGTGGCCCTTTAGCAGCTTGTTCAGCACCGGGAAACGTTTCCACTTCACCCCATTCACCTTCTCGATATTCTGCAGCTCACTGAGTATGTCATTTCGCATCGCACCAAATGTGGTGATCGCCTTGTGACGCACTGGCGTCGCCTTGGCTATAATGTGACGCAGGTTAAGGCGACGACGGAGAGCCAGATGCGGCGCCGGTTCTGTTTCTGTGGGTCGTATTAATAGGCACCGTCGCTCATCCATTTTTAAGGCAAACGCTCGAGCGGCATCCCAGCTGTGACTGGCATCGTAATGCAGCCAGAATACCAGCTCCTTGAAGCGTTCCAAGCCTGGTAAACACTCCTGCGGCAGCATACTCAGCTCGTAGGGCAAGCAGACAATGCAATCTAATGGAAAATGGAAAGGAATAAGACTAACATCTTAATTAAATGCTGATCACTGCTTCTACTTACGCGTTTCAATGTTTTGCGTGGCGAGAACAATAAAGTCTAGAAGATTGCTGACTAGAATGGCTTTGGTTTTGTTACCGCCTCCATGGATCAGAAGGCCAGAGCTGGAGCTGCCCTGGAAGGTCTCCTCGCGTCGATCGCTTAGATGAAGCACCTTCTCGCCCACAACTTGTTGCGACGCATTGCGCAACTTGAAGTGCAACAGCTGCTTCTGCGGCTCCCATTGTGCTCCAATGGCGGTTAGCTGGGTTGCCTCCTTTAGACCCTTTATCCCCAGAGCCTCGCAGGCTTCCGGGGTAACATCGATGAGGTGCGGAAAGCGGGATTCGTATAGCGGCTGCCTTTGGGGCTGTCTTCTGTAGCCAACCGGCGGGGTCAGCTGATAAGCTGCCAGAGCATTTGCCAGCGCAGTTTTCACATCGCAGTTCGGACAGATAAAGGCGCCTACAAATGGATAACGCAATGAGAAAGATCTTTGGCGTAATTAGGGATTGTACACGCACCGGTCCGCTTGTTTACGTAAGCCAGCAGACCGCCTTGGTCTGTGCTTTTTTGGGGGTTGATTGCTGTTGCCGGCGTTTGCCTGTTGCGTTCACATAACCGGCACTCCAGCTGCAAGCACGTGTGCCCGTCCTTGTGGGGCACATTGATCTGTCGCAGTTGCCGCTTAAAGTCCACATACTCCTTGGGGTCCAGCGTACACTCGGCCAAATTTGTGTCCACTTGGGTGGCGTAGTTTTCCCTCCAGACCCGCGATTTGTTGTTATTTATACGGAGCAGCGGTTTAATTAAACCGGCGCGTCTCATTGTCCACGCTATCGATATCGATACTTATCGCAGGACAATCGTTTGGTCGCGAGGCGCCT
Source organism: Drosophila punjabiensis (assembly GCA_008042585.1). NCBI lineage: Eukaryota > Metazoa > Arthropoda > Insecta > Diptera > Drosophilidae > Drosophila > Drosophila punjabiensis. The sequence continues at coordinate 121,987 of VNJR01005313.1, forward strand.
GAATTTGAAACTTTCATAGTCTTTCATTGCGGAATTTCCTTACTAATTTTACCCATTGCGGAATATCCCTACTAATTTTAAGTTTTAAAACTTTCATGTTATTCAATAGCGAAATATCCCTACTAATTTTACCTTCTAAAACATTCATATTGTTAAAGTGCGAAATATACCTACTATCTTGTGTTTTAAAACTTCCATGTTCTTCCATTGCGGAATATCTTTACTAGTATTACGTTTTAAAGCTTTCATTTTGTTCAAATGCGAAATATACCTAATTTTAAGTTTATTATTATTATTCTTGTATACGTTTTACGTACGAATTTATACTCAAATAAATCTTTTACGCGACTCATACTTTTCTGCAAATATTTCTTATTTTATGTAAATTCTTTTGCGGTTGCAAAATGCAAGCAAATGTAGTCAATCAACATAAAAACCATCCACAATTGAAGAAAATAGCACGTACATATATTTACTATCTGCACTACAACCACACAAAAATAACATTATAAAAAGAAAAAAATTTAACAAATTAAACAACAGGTATTCATTTATATAACATTTATTTTTCTAATAATTATTTTTTGGTTAAAGAATCTTTTTGGAATCAGCAAATGCACGTGACAGTCATTCTGAAATGGAAAAAATAAATTAGTTTTTGTAATTTAGATACCAAAAAATAACTAATTAATTGTATGTTAAAAGTGCTTTAATCAGACGCCAAAAGCCATCCTTGGGCCAAAGCCCTCTGGTGGAAACCGCAAAAGGTATTTGAAGCAATCATCATTTAAGCACTTTAATTTATTATTTTTATTTTATAAAATACATACCTTGCTTGGCATTATGCACGTGCTCATCATCCCTCATCTAAGAGTAGCAAGACCTAACCTCAACAATGCTTCAAAGGCCTGAAAAAAAGGAAGAAAATCTGAATTAATATGTGTCAATATTTATAAATTCTGCCAAGAAAATGGTTGCTAATTGAATCAGTTTACAATTTTCCACACGAGTCTAGCTCTCGGTACAGGTCTGTGTAAAAAATCATCACACGAGCAAAAGCATTTGCTTTAAGAAAGCCATATCTTACCTTCAATGTGTCCCCAAGAAGCTCAATGCCAGATGTGTCTCAACGGCCACACATGTATTTCAAGGCATCTCAACAACCTCGAGTGTCCAGAGGTGTCTCAACTGCCTGACATGTGTCCCGAGGTGTCTCAATTGCCTCACATGTGTCCCGAGGAGTCTCAACTTCCTCACATGTGTCCCGAGGTGTCTCACGCGTACAATGCACGCTCCAAGTTCAAGTTATCCATTAAATCTGCGTTGTTCCTCACTGCAAAAGGAATTTCTATCGTTAGCACTCGGTTTACGGCATGAAAAACTAACATTTTGTTAAAATGAAGTGCCATCAGATTGCCGATTCATCTTTAAATGAACAAATGCTGTTCAACAAAACACTGAAAAATACAGCGTTAAGTCGAGGAAATGTCCCTTCAGTCTCGTCATCAGTTTCATCATTTGAGGCACAACATTGTAATATCTTCTCACTTTCTTTATATATTTTACTAAGATCTGTTCGACTTACCATTTTGAGTTTTTGAAATGAAATGAACGACATCCGAAAAATGCACGTGCAAAGTAATGGCGGCGAGGAAAGAAATGCAACCCTTCTAATCGATGTGTTATCGCACTGTTGCATATGTATATCGATATTGGTAATATTTTAGTATTTTTATGTCCGTCAAAATAGCGTCGGTGAGTTAGCGTCGAATGGAACGGTGGGAAAATGGAACACTAAAGGATTTTTTGTTTTTAATTTAAGTATAGATTTTGTGTTGTTTTACAACGAATTAGAATACACAATATATATCAATGTAAATTATTTAAGATGGTTCTGTTGTACGTTAGTTACTTATTTAAGCAAGTAGTTTAAATATATAATGGTTTCTATGTAAAAATCTACAATTTGGTCTGTTTAATATCGATAGACTATATCAAATCATCTCTGTTTTACCAGCTGATCACCCAAATACTTAACTGCACGTGTGGTTATTTTTTAATTGTTTACATTTTACCAGGAGTTACATTTAAAAATGGTAATTCACATTCTATAGTACATTATTCCCATCTTTACACATTATCTTTACCTTATAGGGAAAACAAAAGAAGACCCAGAAGGTTAAGAAGCAGCGAAATGCGCAACTGAAACGCCTGATGAAGCCCACCGACACCCGGATCAAGGAGCAAACGAGGATTAAACGAAAGAAGGCTGTCGATCCGCACGAGCTAAAAGTGCATCAGGTTACCCAACAGAGCTCCGCTCTGTTTTTCCAGTACAACACCCAGCTGGGACCGCCCTACCACGTCGTCCTGGACACGAACTTCATAAACTTTAGCATCAAGAACAAGCTGGACATTGTGCAGGGAATGATGGACTGTTTGTATGCCAAGTGCATACCCTACATCTCGGACTGCGTGCGCGCCGAGCTGGAGAAGCTGGGCAACAAGTACAAGCTGGCCCTGCGCATCATCTCGGATCCCAGGTTCGAGCGCCTGCCCTGCCTGCACAAGGGCACCTATGCCGATGACTGCCTGGTGGAACGGGTGCGCCAACACAAGTGCTACATCGTGGCCACAAATGACAAGGACCTGAAAAACCGTATCCGAAAGATTCCGGGCGTACCCATCATGTACGTGGCGGCGCACAAGTACGCCATTGAGCGTATGCCGGAGGCGTACGGCGTTAAAGCGTAGGATTCCTAGTTTATCCTTATCTTGTAGTATAAAACTGATTTAAAATATATACAAAATACTTTAAGCTGCACAACCAAGACTTTTCTTAAAATGTCAGCGTCGCTAGCAGTTTCCCATAAACTCAAAAGTTATAAAACAGTTTCTAGTTTAGATGTTATTGACGTTTATTTTCAAAAACTCTCGATGGTCGTCGCTTTAGGCATCAGCGTGCAGGCGAGCAGTGGGCTTGGACAGGAAGTCCGAGTATGCCTGGTAGGGGGTGGAGCCCAGAGGCATCTCCTTCCACAGATCGGGGGTGAGGTAAGCGTAGGTCTTGGCAATGGCGGCATAGGTGGCCTTGGCAAAGTTGCCGAGGGTGCCGGTGGAGCCACGGGCCGAGGTGTAGCAATCCTCAATACCGGCCATGGTCAGCAGCTTCTTGGGCACGGGGGCCGAGACGATGCCAGTACCACGGGGGGCGGGAATCAGACGCACGGAGACGGAGCCGCACTTGCCAGTCACCTTGCAGGGCACGGTATGGGGCTTGCCGATCTTGTTGCCCCAGTAGCCACGGCGCACGGGGACCACGGAGAGCTTGGCCAGAATGATGGCTCCGCGGATGGCGGTGGCCACTTCCTTGCTGCACTTAACACCCAGACCAATGTGGCCGTTGTTGTCGCCGATGGCCACGAAGGCCTTGAAGCGAGTACGCTGACCAGCACGGGTCTGCTTCTGCACAGGCATGATCTTCAGCACCTCATCCTTGAGGGCGGAGCCCAGGAAGAAGTCGATGATCTCGAACTCTTTGATCGGCAGAGAGTACAGGTAGATCTCCTCCAGGGACTTGATCTTGCCCTCGCGCACCAGGCGACCCAGCTTGGTCACTGGCACCCACTCCTTGGAGTCCTCCTTGCCGCCACGGCCGCGAGCGCCACGTCCACGGCCACGACCGCGTCCGCCACGACCACCACGAGAGCCAAATCCGCCACGGAATCCACTACGGGCTGGAGCTGCGTCCGCCATTCTGTAAAGGAAACCACAATGAGGTTAGTTCCGAAAATACAATTTGGGAGAAATTCTTAATTCTTATTATTCTGGTCAGACGCCTTGCCCATCTTTAGGCCGAAGCCTTCTGGTGGAAACCGCAAAAGGTGTTTAAGGTAATCATCATTCGATTCACAGATTTTTTTTCAGCTTTCGCCATTTTGAAACACGTGGTGACACCACTGGGGCAAGCAATTTCCCCAAAAATATGCTTAATTTCCTTGCATTTCACAGAGAATTTAAGCTATTCACGTTTTCAATGTCATGGCTAAGCTGAGCACTGTTTAATCTTCTCTTAAATGGTATATTAAACACCAACATTAAGCGTTTAAAATCTTACTTGTAGGTCTATCAACTTTATTGGGGAGAAGACGAAAACGAAATGGACGAGACGGCCATTTTGGCATGCTCGCCTGCCCTTGGCATCGAAATACCCGGGTGAGTGGGCAATAAGCGTGGATTTTCCTTCTTCCGTCGCACGGTCTTACTTATCGATAAGTTCGCATTATATTTGTAAATCTATTTTTAAAGAATGTTAGCAAATTTTACAGTAAATAATACCATAAATAGTGCAAACCTTGATTGGCCAAAATGTATTCTCTGCTGCCGCTGTCTCTCTGCATCCTGCTGATCCTGCCAGCCGAGTCTTTTGAGCCATTCAGCATGACTGCCGTGGGCCTGGGCCTCGCTGGAACTGCAGTTTACTTTAAGAATCAGACTTACTGCCGGTTCTATGAGTGCTGCGATGACCGGAGCATACCAGGCGACGTGCAAGCTCTCAGGAGTTCACTACAGAGTACGCTAATCGGCCAACACATTGTGGCGCAGCACGTAGTCCCGGCGCTAATAGCTCACTTCAGCTCCCAGACAACGTCGCGCAAGCCGCTGGTGATCAGCTTCCACGGGCAGCCGGGAACGGGCAAGAACTTTGTGGCGGAGCAGATTGCCCAGGCGCTGTACCTGGAGGGCTCTCGGTCCGGCTACGTGGCCAAGTACCTGGGCCAGGCCGACTTTCCACTGGAAGAGCGCGTGGGCGAGTACAAGGAGCGGATAAACCAGGAAGTTCGCAAGCATTTAAACAACTGCCCGCGCTCGCTGTTCATCTTCGACGAGGTGGACAAGATGCCCAGCGGAGTCTTTGACACACTCGCCTCGCTGGTCGACTACAATGCCTTTGCCGACGGCACGGACAACACGAAGGCGATCTTCATCTTCATATCGAACACGGGCGGCGTACACATTGCCGACCATCTGGGCCAACTGATGATGGGCGGCAAGTTGCGGGAGGACACCCGGTTGAGCGACTTTGAGCCGCTGCTGAAAAAGGCCGCCTACAATACGCAAGGAGGTCTGAGGAAGACCGCACTGATAGACTCACACGTCATCGACCATTTCATTCCCTTTCTCCCGATGGAGAAGTCGCATGTGATTATGTGCCTGGAGGCAGAGTTTCGGCGCTGGAAGAAGACGCCCGAGAAGAGCATCATAGATGACATCCTCAAGAACTCAATTAGCTTTGATAACAAGCACGGCCTGTTCGCCATCTCCGGCTGCAAGACGCTGGAGAAAAAGGTGGCCATGGCTATTAATTGATTCACCGAAAGCCCTGTAATAGCACGTCCAATGTTATATTGTTTTTTCTGCTTATGCAGACATATTATTAGGAATAAAGTAAAACTTATACAAATAGAATCTTTTTCTTTTTGTTTTTCTTTCATATTTAAACATTTATCGAAACCGCTACAGTTACATTCCCATTTATCGATTCCCTTTTCCCAAAGCTCTTCGGTCACACTGGCTAATCTAGCACGTTGTTTTGAAAAACTTTACCTGTAAATGTTTTGATTCTGTCTGCTGCCATGTCCAACGCTTATTTCGATGAATACGAAAACTTGGAGGTGAGCTCGACACATATAAAGATTCCTATAATGACATTCAATAACCCAAATGGCAGATCCACGAGCTAATGCTGAAGGATCGGCCGCGACAAGCCGCCTACTACAATGCGATACTCGGGAACAAGGCGCTGTTCAAAGATAAGATCGTTATGGATGTGGGCGCCGGCACCGGCATCCTCTCCGCCTTCTGTGCGCAGGCAGGCGCCCGTTTGGTCTACGCCATTGAGGCTTCCAATGTGGCCACCAAAGTGGCATTGGATCTGATCGAAGACAATGGCCTGACGAATGTTGTTAAAGTCATCCAGTCACGGATCGAGGAATTCGTGCTGCCTGCCGAGGCGGAGAAGGTGGACATCATCGTTTCCGAGTGGATGGGCTTTTACCTGCTGCACGAGGGCATGCTGGACTCCGTCCTGCTGGCCAGGGACAAGTTCCTCAAGGAGGGCGGCCTGCTGTTTCCCAGCGAATGCACCATTTATGTGGCACCCTGCGCGGTTCCATCGCTCTTCGACGACTGGCACAGTGTGGATGGCATTAAAATGAACACATTTGCCAGCAAGTTGCGGTCGCAGAAGTCATCCCGGCCGGAGGTTATGCATTTGAACCCGAAGGACCTGCTGCACGAGGGCGTCGTCTTCCACTGGATGAACCTGCTGGATGTGAGTCCCAGCGACTTGGACAGCATTCAGTTCAAGGAGGTGGTTACAGCCCAAAAGGCAGGCAACCATCAGGGATTCTGCATTTGGTTCGAGGTGCGCTTCCCGGGCGACGACGAGTCCGAGTCTGTGGTTCTGAGCACATCCCCGCTGTCCCCGCAAACGCATTGGAAACAGTGCGTAGTTGTACTGCCCGAGGAATCCTGCGAGAGCTTGGAGGAAAAATCACCCATTGCCTTTCAAATAACGATGAAGCGCAGTGCAGGAGACATGCGCAAGTACAACCTGGAAGTGGATCTGCTCGATCCCAACACTGAGGAGCATCCCATGCCCTGCCCCTGCCACATGACCAAATGCATTCTGACAGAAGCACATCTGAAGATGATGGACACCTCATAATCTTAGTTCGATGGGGGGAAATCAATTTATTTAACACTTTTAATACAAATACAAAATATATATCTCAGTCAAACTTAACGTCTAGCTCGGAAATTTAATTCACAATTCAAAAAATATAATTATTTAACTTTTAAACCATTAGGCGCTGCAGCCGGCTCTGAAGTTCCTTGAGTGAGTTCTGCAGACGATTAGTGTCTGGCTTTTGGTAACAGATATTCAAACAGCCAGCCACTATGTCCTGTGCCTTGCCAATAATGCGTCGTCTGTAAGGGAAAAAGTCGCAATTAGTAAGCAGAAAGATATGTGATATTCCCTAATCCTTCAGTGGAAATTCCCTTCTCTTTCAAGCACTTACTTGGAGCGATACCAAACGGTCTGTGCGTTGTCCGCCAGAAGGGTAACAACTCGGATGGCTGACTGGATTAAGTGCCACTCATTGCCCACGTTGGCCCACACACGTTCGTTCATTGAAATCATTCTGAAATATAATCAAAAATAAGTTTATATTTTAAGCGATTCACCTTTAGATGCACTCACCTCGAGTAGTATTCCAGCAGAAGCTCAACATCCAGACTCATTGTGACCAGTTTTTCTGGCACAATTCCCTCTGGTAGCCGCAGTTGACAGGCCTTAATTTCCAGCTCCCGTATGAGGAAGGCAAAGGGAAAGCAGGCACCCGATTCATTGTACTCTCTCACTAATAGTTCAATTTTGGTAAACAACCGATTGCTGCGCTCCAAAGCCGTGCCCGGCTCCTCGACAACACTATTGATGATGTTACCCCAAACCGATTCAATCAGCAGAGGATCATTGTGATGGGAGCAGTTCAATATAGACAATTGGCACTCCCAGAGATTGAAGGGCTCCGCAAAGTGTGTATACAGCTGTGTGATATCGTACAAAGCGTAGTGCAGCTCCTTAACGGCGCCGGCTGCCTCGTGATTAGTGCGAGCCAGCTCCTTCATGGCATTGAGTACTGTTCGCTGAACCTTTGCAATATCCAGCTAAGATTTTTAAAATAAATAAGATATAAAAATAAGTATTTATATAAATCTAGATATTATTCTCGCTTACCTTATCCTCCAGCTCTTTCAGGAATATCCCGCTTGTTATAGAGGAGCCAACGTTTCCATTTCGCATGCACATAACCGCTCGCACCAAGTACTCGATGCGCTGTTCCAAAGTTATATTCTCGCTGCGGGTCATCGCCAAGTTATCTAAGATCTGTGCTGCCTGCGGATGATGATTGTTCTTCTCGTAATACTTCCACAGGAGATCGATCACAATCACATTCTCGCCATTTCGCGTGGAATTGCGTCGCAGGAACTCGCCCAGTGTTGGCTCTTCCACATCCAAAAGCTCACTGAGCATATCGTGGGCGAGGAGCCATTCGTAGAGGGTCACATGAATCAGTGGATCCTTGACGCGCAGCGTTTGAGCCACAATTTTTGAAATGACTTTGGTGGAGCTTATGTTTTTGAATTGAAGGGGCGATGTATTGGTTTGATCCTGCGGATTCGTCTTATTCCGGGTCGTCTGATAGATGTGATCGAGCATATTGTGCACCTCCTTGTAGTAGTTCATTCTGAAGATGAAGGATTTTAAGTATTAAAATAATAATTTCCGAATAATAAATAATAAGCCTTCATGATTATTCACCTGGTTACAAAGCAAGCGTATCCCTCGCGATCCTCTGATGGCTCCCCATTGTTGTAGTAATGTATGCCCACCTCCTCGGGATCGCTTTTGGCCGCACAGACGGCCGTTAGCTCGATGACGCCCTCGTAAAACTCGGTGGATGTGAACTGCTGGCAAATACTGCGCAACGGCAAAGTGGGAGCTGCTTCCTTGCACATCTGCAGGGTGGTTCGCAGCTTCTGCTCCTTTTCGGTGGCCGAAGTACAGTTCTTGGCGTTCATCAACAGCTCGGTGGCCTTGTAGGTGACGGCATCCTCGTGCCTGTAGAGATTAGGACAATGCTCGCGCAAGTTATTGGATACCTCCGTCACTCCGGCCTTATCCTTCAGATACAGATTGATCAGGGAGATGATCAGGAAGGCGGTAACCTCCGATCGGGTGAGCAGGAGGTCACGGAAAGTGCAGCACTTAAGCATCTTCTGCTGATCGGGATTGAGTTGCAGACAGACATTTTGGAAGTTGTGCGCATTCAAGATGCTCCACAGAGACAGAACCTCGCAGGCGTGTTCTAATTGCAAATATTTATTAGATTATTTACGAAAATTTAAGTAAGCAAAGAGTAGTACTTACTGACAAAGAGATTGAGGGCCGAGAGGGAACGCTTCTCCTCAACCTGCGCCTGCTCGGCATAGTTGCGCTGCTCGGAGATGGGCAGATGTGTGTTGCCCATAATGAGAGTGTTGTAGCCACTCGTCCTGTCCAAGTGAGTGTCGAACGAAACGCGAGTGGAAGCTAAAAGGAACAAGATGTTGAATAACTTGAAGCTTTACATTGGATTCTTTTAAACTTACAGGATATATCGTGCACGGAATGATCTTCAAGGAAGCGGCGCAGAGCACGCAGATCGGCTAGCAAAACAGAACAATCTTTGGGACCAACTTGGGAGCAAAAGTCTTTGTTCACACAAGGCAGCTGCCAAATGGAGCGCAGCATCCGGGAGACATACAAGTACAAGCCATCGTGTTTGGCCGAGTAAACAATTTGTGAATTCTCGTTGCTAACCACCACCGGCGATGGTTGTTGAATGTTTGAAACTGAAGATATATTTTATATTAGTTACTCTTTACCAACAATAACACTTAAACCTATAGAACTCACTTGGACTGATGGGCTGATTAAACTGCGAAGCATTGTAAGACATCGGGGTATTCCCCTGATTGGCATTTGGCATTGGCGTGGACATGAACATGGGCAAACGCTCTCTTCCGGTGGCTGTACTTGGCCCAAGCGGCGTCTGATTCGCCAAAGTGCGATTGTTGTTCGCATTTAGGAACTTTTGATGCTGGAAGCAGGGCTCACCGCCGTACAGCATAAACGCTTGGGTGGCCCACAGGGCCACATTACCACCACGATAGCTGTCCGAGGTGGCCAGCAAGAGAGCTGTAACGCAGGCCTCGCGCTGATTCTGCGACTGGAAGAACATCTTCACCTCCTCGTGATGCGGACCATTGCAGTACTGCAGAATCTGCATGAGAACGTCCGGCATCTTGAGCAGCTCAATGATGTGCGTGCCCTGATTGGTGAGCAGCGCCACTTTACGCGAATTCCGGGCACTGTTCAAGGGTGACTTTAGGGTTGGCGCCGATGCTTCCTGCACCTCGGCCATGCCCCAAACTACGCCGTCCAGACTCTCCAGAGCCGTCGACTCTACCAAATAGGTAAAGTTAACCGACGGCGCCGAGTTCACTGACCAAAGGAGATCCTGTTCCTGCTGCTGTGTGGTGATCATCAACATATTGCCTTCGGTGTAGTGGGCGGCATGCACTTGCTTTGGCTTGTTCGTGGTGGCATTCGGCGTGTAGCCGGGCGGCAGGCGAACATGTAGCAGATAAAGTCCCCTTGGAGTCTCACCTCCGACCGCCGGGAGTTGCTGCTGGCCACCAAAGCCTTGATTATCGAATTGTGAACAGTTGGCAGTTAGGTTAAATTGCTGCTGCTGCTGCTGCTGCTGCTGAGGCAGCTGCACATTGAGCGATGTGGTGGAGAAGTACAGGCGAACACCGCACTGGGTGACGGCCACGAGATGCAGTTTGCTGGAATCATCAGCGGTAAGCGGGCAGATGGCCTTAACACACTTGAAAATCGTAGGATCAACCGTACTAAAAGGGACAGTAGTTTTAGGGTTTTATATTTAATTTTTAATTAAACTGTAACTCACGTGATCAGCTTGACAGCTTGGCTTGTAATATCGTTCTGGCTGATCCTGCCCAGCCTTCGGGCTCCCGTGTAATCCGTACTGATGTCCCAAGCCTCGATGGAGCCCCGTTCTGAGAGCACATACAGCAGCTTCCGACTGTTGTCGATCTCAATGCGCTCAATGCCGTCCACTTCCTGCAAAAAGCAAAGCAAAGTACTCTGTTGAATCACAAAGTCCATCCATAAAAGGTTTCTTTTTATTTACCGAGAAAACTTTAAGGAAATTGGGAACCATCAGCGATACAAGACTCTGCGAGAGATTGATCTTTTTGCATCGCTTGCCAAACCAAGAGGACTCTGCCTGATAGGAGATCTCATAGAGGCAGCCATCGCGTCCGCCTAGAAAAATGCGCCCGTCGTCCGTTCCCTTGATTACGCTGATGGAGACGTTATCCGTTCCGATCACAAATATGGGCCTGTTCATCAGCTGCATTTCGTTGAATCCGCTCTCACCGAACATAACGCCCAAAACGATCACTTCAATGGGCGTTGTGAGCAGCAGGAGATACTTGACGTCCTCCACAAAGACACCGGCTCGCGGCTTGATCAGGCCAACGCTGACAATCAAGTGGCTCAGCCCGTCGTAGTACGCGACGTCGCGTGCCTGGTTGAAGGTCCAAATGTATATCTCCGAATCGATCGTCAGCCAGGCCCGCCCAATCTCCGGGAACAGGCCCATGGTGCAGTGGCACTTGATATCTGCAAGGTAAGTAATAAAGTAGAACCAAGCTTACAGCGAAACCATAGCTACCCACGCTTAAAGTGCTCCAGGATCTCCTTGGGTATCCCCGACTTGGTCACCGTCCGCAACTGTTGTAGGTTATGTGAGTCGTCCGACTTGAGGAAGGACAGGCTCTGGTAGTCGTAGTCGTTGAGTCCACTTGTCGTGGCTCTGCCATGCTGGCTGACGCCCGTCAACTGCAAATATATTATAAGGTAATCTTAGGAAACACAAACTGCAGCGCAGCGGAGCGGTCTACTCACCTCCAGGAGACCCGGCTTATTTCTGTCCAGATTGTCGTGCCATTCCAGCATCTTTCCTGCCGTCGCAAAGAAGTCGAGTTGCGCTTGCGGAGCAGCCATTGTGGGAACCTAAGCTAATGCGGATGCCGGGCGAGTCTGTCTTTAAAATCCAACTTAAAACAAATGTTTCAGATAAAAATTCGCAATTTACGGCCGGCCGATGCTTTGTACCCACGCTCCCGCCCAGCGTTGCCAGTTTAGCTATTTGCCCGCTATATCGAGGGGCTAGCGGGAAATGTAGTGTTTTCTAAGCAAAATTAATTTAGTATTTTTTTGCTTTACCGCCACACTTAATTAATTAATTATTTTTTATCTCATTTTAATAATTTATATTAAACCGTTTTTAACAAAATATACCAATATGGTTTTAATTTGAAAAACAAAAAATGCAACAATATGAAAGAGTATATTTTTTGTGGTATTTTCTAGAGTCTAAAAATTGTAAATTTGCTCTTATTCTGGTATTAAAATACTTTCTGCCATTCACGCAGAACTACCATTCTCCCCGAGCGTTGCCAATTTTAGTATAATATTAATACAAAACAAACATGCCTATCGATGTTTTGGTATTTCTGTATGTGGGCACACACTTCTTTTAAGAACCATTACAAATAATAGATGCAAAGATAAAAAACCCCTTTTTCTTTGAACAATTCGCCAATGAATGTGACGTAATTGCCCTCAAAACAAGCAACAAAACAACGAAAATATAATTTAAATGGTATATTTCTGGTATATTTAACAAGTAGATTCTCCTAGAGCCGGACGGTATATTCTATCGATAATTCTCCGGCCACACTATTTTCCTTCTTTTCGTCTCGTTTCCGGAACGAGCCCACACGTGGATTTCGTAAAATTGCATTTTAATAATTTGCAATTTCGTTAAATTACAATTTATTGTAATTGGCCGGTCCGATAGTAAGTTTCTGTGAAATTTGGACCGAAAAAATGGTCAAGAACCCAGTATTAAGTGACCTTTTTTGGCGAGGGAAACCCATGGTGGTGTGGGCCGCGCTGCCCCAGCGATGCTTCTTCATGGCTGCTACTCGCCGGATTCTTATTGAATATAGAATTCTATATTGAGAAATAAATAAAAGAAATGCATAGTGAAACGGCAAAACGGTGTACCCAAGAATCACCTGTTGAATGTTGAACTGGATTTACCCAACGTGAAGCTAACAAATAATCTAATCCCATTTACTTGTTACCTACAGACTCGTCAATATGCGAACGATCAATTCCAACCAGTGCGTGAAGATCCCCAGGGATATCAAGGCCTCGGTGAAGGCCCGTGTGGTGACCATCACCGGCACCCGCGGCACGCTGAAGCGCAGCTTCAAGCACTTGGCCCTGGACATGTACATGCCCGATAAGCGCACCCTGAAGGTGGAGAAGTGGTTCGGCACCAAGAAGGAGCTGGCCGCCGTGCGCACCGTGTGCAGTCACATCGAGAACATGATCAAGGGTGAGTATTACAAGAACACAAAGAAATGTGGCGCGATCCGAAAATCTTATTTACGTTGTTTCTCCTCCACAGGAGTCACGTTCGGCTTCCAGTACAAGATGCGCGCTGTGTACGCCCATTTCCCCATCAACTGTGTCACCTCCGAGAACAACACGGTGATTGAGATCCGTAACTTCTTGGGCGAGAAGTACATTCGTCGCGTGGAGATGGCCCCTGGCGTCACCGTCGTCAACTCGACTGCCCAGAAGGACGAGCTCATCGTGGAGGGCAACGACATCGAGTCGGTCTCTGGATCTGCCGCCCTCATCCAGCAGTCCACCACCGTTAAGAATAAGGATATCCGTAAATTCCTTGACGGTCTGTACGTGTCGGAGAAGACGACCGTTGTGAAGGTGGAGTCTTAGACTTTTATATTGTGTTTCTACCTAAAATGTTAATAAAAAAACCAACGGCCGAAACTTTCAATAAGAAAAAACAAACGTGTGTGTGTGTTTAAAACGCTTCGCGAACCGAAGACGGAAATGCTGTAAATTGCTGATTAAACATTGCTTACGTTATGAGATCGTACCAAGTTTTTGTTTCTTCTCATAATTAAAATGTTGGTCTTTAGAACTGGAATTATTTTTGGTTTATTTAAGATTTGAAAAGCTTTTTTTGGCTTTGAAACGCCAGTTTAATGGGTTTCTATGGTCTCTTCTAAACAGTTACAAGATTCTTTAAAATAAAAAAACATGTTATTTTTAAATCTTGAAAAAATTACCATATATCAGACGCTGTATATATTTGTGTTTATAATAAACCAAGTTCTATGATCTTAGTTATTAACTACCAGAATTAGACATCAGTTTATGATAGATCGACTCGTCTGTTGACAAAACTAGACAAATGGTCTCCCTTACTGCATTGCAAGCTTCTGACTAATTTTGGTAAGAAAATATGGTCGGAATACTTAATGATTCGAAATTGTTTACGGATTTGATACTGTTTTTCCCCAAATCAGCTGTTATTTAAATTCAAAACTCCTTCATATAAGACATTTCATTTTAATGTTTCATTTTAATCAAGGTGCCATTTTAAATGTCAATTCAAAATCAAAGAAGCTTCCCTGTAGCCCATTCCATTGTGTCCAAATATTGCTATATCCTATATATCGATCAATTCATTTTAAAAGGATAGTGGATATATTCCTAGGCATGATACAAACGTGACAATTTCTTTGAGGCGGACGTTGCCATTTATGATCAAAATGTTTTAGGTAATTTTTTTTTTTTTATCAATTTGGTATTTGTTATTTTTGCTCATAAATATTTAAATGAACATTATTTTATTAAATTATTAGATTACAACTTTTAATTATAATTATAATTATATTGTCGATGGTCAGTAAATTCTAGGCAAGCGTCATCTTTATAGGCGTCGTAGTATATTAATGATGATAAAATTATTATTATACACATGTAGTTTATAAAATGAGCCTGATGCGATTTTTAAACGAATTGTTATCTAGATATATTTAATTATATATACGATACATATATATATTCATTTACGCCGTGCAAAAGCCCTAATAACTGTCAAGTAGTCGGAACAACACTTATCGATAACCACAGAACATTTTTAACAATGTTTTTCATCGATATTTTTGCATCTCTAAAGTGCTGCCCATTTAACAGCGATTAGCATCTAGTGCTGACCATTTAACAGCGATTAGCATCCAGTGCTGCCCATTTAACTGCGATCAGCATACAGTGCTGCCCATTTAACAGCGATTAGCATACAGTGCTGCCCATTTAACAGCGACCAGCATCCAGTGCTGCCCATTTAACAGTGATTAGCATACAGTGCTGCCCAATAAACAGCGGCTAGCATACAGTGCTGCCCATTTAACAGCGATTAGCATCCAGTGCTGCCCATTTAACAGCGATTAGCATACAGTGCTGCCCATTTAACAGCGATTAGCATACAGTGCTGCCCATTTAACAGCGGCTAGCATACAGTGTTGCCAGAGTTTGC